>WOGP01007185.1:0-11921 GCA_015342065.1 Leptinotarsa undecemlineata
TTATGTGTTCGAAAATGTTAGGCGTGAAATATTGGATAGGCTATTCGTATGTCAATAAGTTCAAGGCAACCATTTCAAGCATCTTCTGAACTGACCTCATATAATGTAGTTAAATGTCAATGTATTCAGGCAATTATTAAAAGTTCCGCCATTTTGTAGTAGTTGAAGATATTGACATTATATTCCAGGGTTGTGAAGCATTTGCCAGGAGCTTCAAAAAGATGTGTCACAAGACCTCCCTTTCCATTTAATTTTTTTTCCAAATGGCGCCTAGTCGCAATCTTGAAAGTTTCAACTGTCAATTTCACTTCAAACCGTTCAAAATATAAAAGAGGGGGACATTACAGAAATGCGCTGTATATATTGTGTAATAACATTTTGCATCCACCAGTTTCAGGATTGTTATTTATTATGAAATAAAATGAGGTACTTACTTTCCCTAAAATTATGTCCTCAGATGAAAAATAAAAAACACAGCAGAACAGTGGTGCAAATATCAAGATGTATCAAAAACCATTAAATTGTTACCTGTAGTTTTGGGTACCTCCAGGTCCAGGTAGACACAAAGATTCTCTTTTCATTGGGAGGTTTATTCTTCAAAAGTGTAATAAAATAATGATTATTATGAAAAATTAATGGTTATTGAAGAATCACATAATTATTTGATACCTACTTCATCTCAATCATGCTACAAATTTGTTTATTCCAAAAAGAAAATTACTTTAGGTAATTATAACCAATTATATTTTTACTTATTGAAAAAAACTCATAAAATGTTAATGATTTTAAATTCGAATTTGAAAGATTCAGTGTTCCATTTTTAAACAGCTGTTGAAGTTAAAGTTCTATACTATAGGCTAATATAAAACTTTCCCAAGCCTTCTCATTCAAGGAGATTCTGTAAAGTCAGCATAAACTCTATAACTTTTTCTCATTCATATTTTGAAATACTTCGATAAAAATTAGAAGTCAGCAGGCAAAATACATCAATGGAATACCCAAAAATGGTGAATCCTCATTCAATGATGTAAGAGTTGCATAATAATGAATAGGCTAATGTTCCGACTAATGTGAATAATTTTAAGGAAAGAAAATAGGGTCCACATTGGGGAAATGATAAAATCAAGTCGATAGAATGTGTGGGGGATGAAATGGGGATTTAAGGGGGGGGGGAATGTTTTTTCACGATTTCCACTGAAACTAAACCTTCTTTCAATATTTCTCTATAAAATTATTTGTTTCACAGAAAACTTCGTGAAATTAATTTTTGTGCATCCCTTTAAAAGGCCTCATCAATGTGCTAGAAATAGAATTTTAGAACAGTGGTTCTTTTTTACCATGAAAAATTCTGCTACAAAATTTAAAATTTTGTTTTATTTAGTTTCCATAGTAATGTTACTTTTCTTTTACACCATCTGAAAGTACAAACGACCACTCTCAATACTGAAAAAACGGTTTTCAGTACATGGAAATTTGGGTTTAACATCTAAATAAAGTTTTGAACTGAATAACCTGAGAAAATAATTAAAAAGTGACAACCGGCTTTTCCGATTTTTTTGAAAAATTTCAAGGTTTTTTAAAAAAGGTTCGTGCGAAAGTTATAAACAATTCTTTTTATAATCTGAGTATAACTTTCACATTCAACTTTTTTCGATAGATTTAGTTCCGGTAAAAAAAACATTTCCACCACTAAGATTCAACCCCGCACATTAGATAAACTTTAATTTATTTTTCTCTTAGTGAACACAATATTTTCTAGCTCTTCTAACAATTTTATTGGTGTTAATTTTTCAAAAGGTTTTTTCACTGGTATAGACGTGCAGCTCGGGGTGCAAAATAATAATGTAAATTTTGTAGATTCACTAAAATATTAATAATGGAACTATTGACCATCATATTTCAAGAGCTGCATCTCTAGAACCATAAAGAAACTTCCTGAATGAACTCTTAGACGAAAACATTTTTTTTTCTCTAGATATGTGTAAAATTACTTACACGGAAGAATTAGAGGTTAACAAGAAAAATACGTGACATTGATGAAATATTCAAAAATAGAAAATACTTTTTTAATAATGAAAGGGGCAATAAGGAAGTGCAATAAATAATACATGAATATGTGAAACAGTGCTTAAACTGAGGTATTTCCTGTCAAAGCAATCATGAGAAAGTAGGCTAATTAAGAAATTAAGAGCCTCAGGCGTCCGTCTACAGTCTACCAAAGCATGACCTGGTCATTCGTTGATGCTTTTTTGATTGTATAGAAAGATAGAAACGAATTTCTGAAGAAGATACTAATTGATTCACGATCGATAGAACCGTAAAATACGTTATTTGTGAAATGCAGCAGTTAAAGGAGCAGTTACACCATCGACGTAAGATGAAATCTGTGCAGACCATGGCAAAGACCAAGAATAACTAGGTTACACTGTAAATAAGTCGGAAGTCGATGACCTACCCATATTCTTGGATAAACTGACGTCATTATTGTAGGTAAACAGAAGTTCTAATTAAAAAATCTAGGTTTATTTTTTAATGGGAACTCCATTCTTTCTCGATTGGTCCATGGCCTTGAATTACTTAATAAATATATATATATTTTTCATAAAGGTACAAGTTCATAATAATTATTATTGTATGACATGCCCTACCTCGGAGACTCGGTCAAGAAACAAGAATTTGCCGCGCCTCTGATCATTAAATAAATAATAACACGTTGATCTATTGTCTCATTAGAAAAAACATTGTGTGAATCTGTTTAAACTTTCTTGTCAACATAATTGAACATCTCTTTGTAACTCATCACATTAAAAATATTTAAACAAAAAAATAAATCCACGTTAACCTCATTTCCAAAAAAAAGCGATTTCCAAAACTACTTATTGGCAATTCATTTTTTTACATCAAGTACTGTACATTCAAGGAATAACAGCTAACATCTCGTGTTCTGCACTGCTTACCTCTTATGATTTTGTTCCTTGTTGGTTAATAATCCAATAACAATGTTCCCCAAACACAAATATGTTTTTATCACAATTCAACACCAACAATTCACTGAAAGTTTCAATATATATCTAACAATTTACGTTAACAATCACCACACTACTAAATTCGCTTCTTTTCTAACGTTTTCAACCGCGGAGAGCCGAGATGTATATACCGAATATACTACCAACTTTTCACAAAGTAAAACATGAAAAAAGTAAAACATTTTCAATCCAACAGGTGTCAAGTCCCAACATCAAACTTTGTAGTACGGACTTTGAAGTGTAGGTGTCACGAGTTTCTACGCAGTCGACTCGCGACTCGTCAAGGCAATAAGTTAAAATGATTTTACCACGTACTTACTTCACGGCATCCATTATTCTGACGTCAGAATCGGGAAATCCTCTTGGAAATACCTATTTTACGAGACCGCTAAAATAACATCAACTAGGACTATTGTGAAACAAAGTATCTAACAAAGTCAATGCCAATTCTATTCGAAATGTTGGCGCGTTGCCATTGCTAAAAGCAATCCATTGGAATGTTTATGTTGAACTCACCAGTATATCAACAAATATAAATCGAGTTCTCAATCTTATCAGGAAGTTTATGAGCGATTTCATCAACTAATAGAAACCACAGAAAATCAATGAACTCTATGATTTTTTGGGGAAACAAAAAGGAATATTTATTTTAGGTTTCGGTATTTTTAGGTTGGCTCTTTCAGAAGTCAAAAATATCAAACCACCCCAGTGGTTTAAGTCACTAGTAGTCTATGTTATAAGGAATATATATTATATTTGTGTTATATATTGCCCTAGAGGCATACGCATGAATCTGGGATTGATTTTTGAGACTTTTCAGAGTCACCACTTATAAACCTGAATTTTTATAGTTTCAGTAAAAAGTCATGTTTATATTCAGGACCTTGGAATAAATTAAGTTCTTGTTGTAAATTTCAATTACTATTAGGAAACAATTACAAAATGGCTCATTTTCCGAATGGAGTCAAACAAAACTTTATCATAGAAGGGACGTACGTTGTCATAATTTATTCATTTCCGAACTTACATACTTCTTACTGCTTCTATTTCAAAAAAATTTGTAATAATAGAAAATGTTTGTGAAAGATCAAATAATTTTAGCTGTATTCCATTTCATCTTTCATACTTTCTCTTTTTAATGTAGTCTACACGATATCAAGAAGTTAAGTGACGAGATGACCGATTCATTAGTTGTAATGTCTATGGATTGACAACAATGACAGCACAACATAACCTATTGAAATCATTCAACTTAAAGAAACGTAAAATATAGTTTCTGAGATGGGTACTTTAGTCAGGATTTTTAATAGATTAACATTACTAGACGGTTCTGCTACATGTTCTAAAGCTTTAATTCCTGTAAGATACAGAGCAAAATATGTGGAAAAACCTGAAATCGGCCATGGAAAATCATTTCGACGAATAGTTCACTATCCTGAAGAATACACAGTCAAACCTTTAAACGTTACTAATTTGGGAGGCAGAGACCCTAAAACTGGCAGAATGGTTGTGAAGGGCATTGGAGGAGGTATAAAACATAAATTTCATTGGATAGATTGGAAGCGAGTTGGTCCAAGTGAAGAGGGTCAAGTTCAAGTAGAGAAAGTGATAAAAATCATCCAAGATGGTTGTAGAACAGCAAATGTAGCTTTAGTGGCGAGCGGAGATAAGTTAAAGTACATCTTGGCTACCGTGAATATGAAACCTGGAGATTTAATCAAAACTTCTTGTCATATACCTAGGATACCAGGTACTAACTACTCTGTTAAATTGTTATCTTGAGTAGGTAAATGTGGAAAATTTTCTTTCCAACAGCTCTGGTCTACTTTTGCAGATACAACCACTCGAAAATCAAAACTCAAAAAATGAATAAATGAGATGTTTGCACAATTGCATGCTGTAGACCTTCATCTACCTATTTCAATCGCTAATCAAATGAAGAGTCCACGTACGTGTCGACTGACAAATTAAATAAGAAATTTGTTGTTGAATGAAATTTGATAATTTCGATATAATGCAGTATTCTTTGAATAAATTTTTTGTCACTCAACCACTTTGAAATTTTCAATGGAATTTCAAATTATGTTCTGGTAGATTCAAACTGGTCAGTTATCAAACGTATTACAAAAACACTTTGTGTGATTTTCACTAAATTGTTTTACAAAAACGCAACACGTGTTTCGCCATACAATGGCTTCATCTGGCGTGTCTTCTAACAATTATCTCTTGATATATTCTCAGTGTTCATTCGATGTCTGTATATCTTCTTGATTATTTTGAGATTTCAATCAACCATATACTGATTATATGAATATGAAAATGCCCATTTTGAAAATTATTGCCATTGTTGATCATAAAACAGATAAAGATATTATTGATACTCAAAAAACCATGATTCGAGTCCTTGTTAATTTCAGTCAGAGCCAATGAAGGAGATGCCTATCCACTAGGAGCCCTACCAATAGGAACCCAAGTGCACTGTGTTGAGAAATACCCTGGTTTAGGAGGTTTCCTTGTACATTCTGCTGGAACATATGCAACCATATTGAGAAAGGCCCCGAATGATCATGTTGTTATCATGATGCCATCGAAAAGGGAATTCAGTCTGCCCGCCATCTGCATGTGTACTGTGGGAAGATTGAGTAATATAGAACACGGAAGTACTCCGATAGGATCAGCGCAGAGAAATAGGGAATTGGGAAACCGACCAAGATCAGGTTTGTGGCAGAGAAAGAAGGGGTGTCACGGAAGAAAAATTAGGCGACCACCTCCCGTTAAAACTATCGTCCCACTGGTTCAGGATGACATAGATACTATTGTATTTAGTTGTGACAGGCCGTTTGTTAAAACTCCGAGGAATCATTTTCATTACTAATTAAATTGGAAATAAAGGTTATTTTTTTGGAATTGATGTATCATTTCACAATAATTCTCTAGTTATACAGACCTAAAAGTAATTTTTCTACAGTTATTTGCATCCTACAGTTATTTACATATCTGTAGCAGTAAAGTTGAGAATCTTCATTTCGCAGTTGATAATTGAAAGCACCACCTATCACAGTCTTACTTCTTGTATATTTTCATATTTAGAATTCAAATTGGGTTCATGAGTGAACGGACCAATTACTTTATGAAAATTAATAACATGATTATTATTACAAAATTTTCACACTATAGTTTTACCAGTCTGACTGATGAAGCTACTATGTAGTAAAACAAGTCTTGAATAAAATGTATAGTTCAGTTATTATCATGGATAGTTCAAAGTAGCAAAATATACGTTTCTTTCAATGTTGTTTGTCAAAGTGTTGAACAGATTTGAAACTGTGAGAAAATAAATTAATGGAATATACAAAATTTGGATTGAAATTTTCAGATGGGTCAGTTGAAAAAAGAAATGAACGATGAATATAAATTTTTAAAAATAGTGTTGATTTGTAAAGAAAAAAAACAACTGTGACCCAAAATCGAAATGGATTAAATAATTAATGTTGTAGTCAAATAACAGATTATTGTGAGATTTTTCACTGCAACACATGTTTCGCTAGACACACATGCATTTTCATACTGACTTAATCCCTAATTCAATTTTATTTGGTCACTCAGTAAATTTTCAGAATTCTGGAATCTGACAATTTCTAAGCATTCCAAAAGATTGGGTTCCAACACTTTTTCTTAGAAATATAATACATCATAGTCTTGGTTGAACTCATGGTCCTCTGTCGAAAGATGGTTCGCAAATGAGTAATTGGTTTTCTCAATCACGAAACTACTCCTATGTTCTTTTACTCTTTTGGAAAAGGTTATCTAGGTTTGACCAATATAACACCGGTATCTTCAACTTCATCAACATGGTTCAAGGGCAAAGAACTTATGCAGTAGGTATTCATATGTGCTTGGTGCTCGAGAACGATTAAAACACATTACTAGGTATTTGTCAAAATTTAGTTGCAAAGAGTTATTTCTACACCAAATGGGTCACACCCTATTGAAGTATCCGTCAACATACGATTCAATCACACGGTATAGCTTGGGATCACCAGAAAATATCAATCCCTCCGAGTCAGTAATGTGCGCAATGAAGATAATGAAAAGTACTGGTCCACAGTGACTACCCTGGGGAAAACCAGAACTGGCTTCAATTGTATGTGATATGTAATTATTAATTTTCACCCACTGAATTTTATCTGTAAGGATGCTGCCAATCCAATCCAAAACACGCTACCCAAAAGCAGAGGATTTTATGTTATGAAGCAATACAACATGATTAACTCTAGAAAACGCGTATGAAAAATCTCTGTAATAGTCCGGTTAAATTAGACCAAAAATAAGCTACCCAAATTCCCACTAAGCTGAAAGTCAGTTAGAGTGTTTAAAATATGATTAAAAATAAAATATGAAAGTTCCCATTTTTCCCTTCTATGGAAAAAATGTATTGAAGGTCAAAACATGAGTTTTTCACGATTTCCAACAAAACGGTAAGATTCATCATAAAAATACTTCACACAAAAATTATAGATCATAAAATTATCTACAAAAAATGTATTAATATTTTTTTTGTAAGAACCACGGTTTTTGATAAATAACGATTCAAAAAATTGTAAAGGTTGTAATCGTCATAATGATATGCATAAGTACGCAACGAGTAAGCACGAGAAATTCCAAAGTCGTCGAACTTTAGCAACATTCACATCAATTAATATTTTATTTGATGAAAATATGATAGTCCCAACCAGTCAACCAACATTTCTTACAAATATTCACAACAAGTATCGGTTCATTTCAATGTTGAAAGGAAAATTTATTGCTTGAAATATATTGGTAAAACAAACTAATAATGATGCTGATGTATTGATAATTGAAACAGCAATAGAGCAATTCAATTTGACACATACAACTATTGTTGTTGGTGAAGATGTAGACTTACTCGTATTACTCACTGCTACAACAGAAAAACCTATTTTCTTCTCAAAACCAGGAAAAGCTCAACATCAATCAGAAATATATTCATCAAAAAGTTTATCTACTTTTGCAAAGTGTCAAAACCTCCTCCAACCTCAGTTGCTGCTAATCAACATCTTTTCCGAGTATATTACTAAGTTCAAGACTCAGGTTGGAAGTTGGTCAACAATTCATAAGAGGCTGTCCAAACTGTACTTCCACATGCGCTGAAAAAACTGCTGAACACAATTTTTTGCAACTGCAAAAAGTGGTGCAGGGCTAAATGAGATTGCAAAAAACCGGACTGTTTTATTCTCTGGCATTTACACATTGTCAAGGCCGGTCGTGCTCTAATACTGAATCACCAACATTGGAGGATTCGTTTGATTCTAACGAGGCGACATGCGATACATCGCTATTAACGCAGTACTCAGGATGAAGATGAAGAACAACGAGAAGAAGAAGAACAAGAAGATCACGAAGAATAATTTGAAAGTTACGACTCGGGCGATTAAATTTCACTACTTCTTTTTAACTTAAATTGCTTTTATCATTTCAATCTTCGCTAATATCCATTATTTTGCAATAGTTTCAAATTAAACAGGATCACAACTGACCCGTGGAATAGGCCTACTGGGGAAACCACATTAAAAAATCGCGCTAAGTACACTACCTCATAGAAGGCGTGAAAACGTGTGAATATTATGACGATTGCAACTTTTAGAATCGTTTTCGTAGGAAAAAACTATTGATACGGTTTTTGTAGATAATTTTATGATCCACAATATTCGTCTGATGTGCTTTTATGATAAAACTCACCGTTTTGCTGAACATCGTGAAAAACTCTGTTTTTTTCCACTTTTGACCTTGAATAGTTGTTTTCCACGCAGGGTGAAGATGGGGAACTTCCAAATTTTATTTTTAATCATATCTCAAATAATCTTACTGATTTTCAGCTTGGTGGGACTTTAGGTAGCTTCGTATATCTAAATTGACCGGACTATAAATTGAGTACACCTGGTACCGTTTCTCAAACGCGCCCCATATGTCCTGATAGATCAACAAACATGTGACTGTAGACTAGCCTCTGGAGAAACCATGGTGCTGGTTGGTTAGAGCAGCATGATTATGAAATTTTATTTATCAACCATAGGTGGAGTACAAAATATTTCTTTAGAGTTGGAAATGTTATATTTTTACCTTTCTTTTAGTGAGTGTATATATTTATTAGCTGGGGGACTGCGGAAGAATTGAATTGATTTGAAATCCCTGAAAAAATAATGAGATTAAACGAAAAAACAATTTTACTAAATACAAAAAACTTGAAATTACAAGGAATTAACATACAAGCTACAAAAAATAAAAAATTGAAATATTAATGAAAGCTGAAAAATAAAAATGTTATTAACAGAAATGAAAAATAAAGATTAAAAGATTCCAAACCAAGTTACGTCACGACGTTTCGATTGTTAGTATCCAGAATCGTCTTCGGGTGATAACTGGACTATTCCAGATTTGCAAATTCGGAATAGCAGAGCATGTTTGGACTCATCAACATAATCTCAAATGGGCTCAAGCGGAAATCATCCACAAAGAGGAACACTGGTTTAGGAGAAAATTCAAGAAAGCCGCGCGTATATGTTGTCTAACAACGCATTTAGTCAAGCTAGTGTACAGATACGTAACATATGGAAACCGCTTATCAAGCGGGAAGGGACCAACTCCCGCCAAACGGTCATCTCCCGCCAAAACCAATGAAGCGGAAAGAGGAAAGGGGATAGATGAAAGGTGAAAGCACCCGAATTACCTATAACTAGTCAGATCTCGGAGGAATAAGTCCAGTTATCACCTGAAGACGATTGTGGATACTAACAATCGAAACGTCGTGACGTAACTTGGTTTGGAATCTTTTAATCTTAATTTTTATTTTTTCATTTCTGTTGATATTTTTATTTTTCAGTTTTTATTAATATTTCAATTTTTATTTTTGTTTGTAGCTTGTATGTTATTTCTTTGTAATTTCAGTTTTTTGTGTTTAGTAAAATTGTTTTTTCGTTTAATCTCTTTATTTATTTTTTTCAGGGATTTCAAATCAATTTATATTATATTAGACAATGGAAGTCCGAACTGATGTCCTATTTTAGGATTCAATTAGAATATCCTCAGATGCCTTGGTAGTGGAAAGTTATAGCCCTGAATAGGCCACACAGAACAACTATTATTAGACAGAAAACTGGACATTGCATGAATAGAGTTCATCTATTCTGGATAGGGGTTAATGATATGCCTAATTGCGAATGTGGGAAAATGTATGAGCTCTAAGGGCATTAGGTTTGCCTACTGAAGAATGGAGCTATTTGATTTTTCAAGATTTATGGTCTAGGGTCTACGGGATTCATTATTAAAGTCCAAAGGTTCAGTGTCTTGTATAATTCGTTCGTTGGTAAGGTTCTCCTTCGATTTATGTTATTAAAAAAAGTGTTTGACAATGCGTGGGTACTGATTTGTTACTGGGCGCAAATGTGTATCATTTCAGGAACAGAAAACTCACCTGCTTTGCTGAAATCTGTTTTTGATTTCGTTTTGGTAGGAAAACTATTAAATCCAGTCAGTCCTCACAACTCTTTGTTTTGTGGTCTCGTTGTAAGTTCTACGTTTTCAGAAAATTACTTCCAGAAGGGTTCTGGGAATTGGAGGAAGTCGAAAATAATACTCAGTCCCCTGAGGACTTAGCTTGCGAATATTATTTTTTGAAAAATTATTATCGTGATAAAACAGTCGCTTCACAGTTGCCCCACTTTTGAACTGAATTGATCTTTCGTTTGGAAATTCTAGGGATATTGCGATGCGAAACTTCACTTATTAAAAATAAAATTTATTAAGGATCCTTCGTTGCAAAGTACAAATACAAATATAGAATAGTATGAATAGTTATGGATTTAATGTTTTAATATACAGAGACCTCTCAACAAGCTGTGCTTTCTTCCCAACTTTGACTGTGAATGCTATACTTAACCAAGACCAGCCTTGTATATATATATATTTGTTTAAATAGTTAATTATCGTTAATTTAATTGAATTTTGAACTCAGTATTTTTTTCTTTTATATTGTCGCCAAAAATGTGAGACAGTTGGTTTCACAATACCATTTGAAGATAGTCTCAAATTAGTTTATGAGCTTCATAAGGTTTTGAACAATATTTTGTTAGTGTCTCCTGAGGACGCACCCAGATAGCAAGGTGTTGCATTATAGAAGAACAACACCCCGTCTACTAAGGTAAATCATCTGCAACCAACCACTTGAAGTTTATTTGTGAGAAAACTTTTGGGTAATTTGTTTTGCTGGCTGAATCAATCCACAAACTATCCAATTTTTCACAATACATGTAAAGTGAAAAAAAAAGGGAAAAGTGAACCAGAAGTAAACATATAAATGCAAAATTACTAAGCTATAGGGAAATCATAACAGTACATTGAGCTTCTTACGAGGTATTTTGTAATATATAACATTTTACTTGAGAAAGAAAGTTTTTGGCTTTCTACTACTCCATTTTGATACAAAAAAAAGGATAAGGGAATCTTCCAAAGGAAGGAAGTAGCCAATTTGAAAATAAGTAACTTTATACATGGATGTGGATTTTCAAATTAACTACTTCCTTCCTTTCTTTGGAAGATTCCCTTATTCTTTTTTTTTGTATCAAGATAGAGTAGTAGAAAGCCAAAAACTTTCTTTCCCAAAAATTAGTCACTCCTAAAAATATAACCCCTTCAATTCAAATAAGACTCCTCTTCGCTGGGATTAAATCAAACAGGTGAATGAATGTCATTACGATGTCATCGATGACAGCAGATCAAGCTTATTCCGTGACATAAAAAATCGTAATTCATAAATGGTGTGTATTTTCTATAATGTTATCCAATTTGGTACTGACGAGCCTTGGGGCAAGTGTCTTG
>WOGP01007186.1:0-11921 GCA_015342065.1 Leptinotarsa undecemlineata
ACAAGTAAAATTGATCCACAACTACAAAGTATTGTCGGTGGAAAATCACAATTACATAAATCTCATTAGTGTTTTTGTTTTACTGTGATTCATTTCAGTTATTTGTTAGTTATTAATATGCTTAAACTAGATACTTAAGTAGTTTTCTTTGTCATCATTTCTGTCGTTAAGTTTTACCGTGCGAGTAAATAAAACCGAGTAATTATCATTATGTGTTTTCATCTTCAACTTATCACAGCAATAGTAACAACAATTAAGTAATCATTGGTAATCATTGGCTGTCGCGGGCCAGATTGATGACAATAAATCATTGGCTGTCGCGGGTCGGATTGATGACACTGGCGGGCCGGATTTGGCCTGCGAGCCTTAGTTTGGAGACCCCTGGTCTAAGCAATGAAGCGGCAGCGCTGAGAACGCGATCCGAACGCGGGCATACGCGTGAGGGCTGTTGTCGTTGACGGTTGTGTTAGTTTTGCGAATTTATTTATAGGTAACTCAATCCAATTCTAGAAGCTATTCATTACTTAGTACAATTGGCATATTTTTTCAGTTACTGTATTTTTAAAGAAAAGATATTAATTACTAGATGTTGCCCGCGGCTAAGCCCATATAGAATTTGGTGTGTCACATAGAGTTTCGCGACAGACCATTTTAAGCAAACATTTACAATATTTTTTATCAACCCAAAACTTCAGGTTTACAACTTCAAAGCGGATGAAATTCAATACAACCTAAGAACACCCACTTTTCCCTTTGGGATTGAAAATTCTTGGTTACCTTTCTTGATGACATTCACGCTATACAAATAACCTACCTGCATATTTCAAAAATCTACTGAACGTTAATATAAAGGGTTAGTATGTGTTATTCCAGGTCATACTGTATCTATATACCAGCTTGTATATGAATCCTTTGAGATGTTAAGTCTTGAAAAAGTAATAAACGTAAATACATACATTACATTCATCCATCCTTACAAACTTTACGCATTTATGACATTCGTAGGACTAGGATTACCAATGTATTTCATTCTAATCCTTTCATATTTTTTGCTGATGCTATTCAATATTGTATAAGTAAGTGATATATGTGTGATTGATGACTTGTTTACTTTATGGTAATCCATGATCACTTAAATAAAATAAATAAAAAAACACTTTTGTTCAAATACGACTGGTAGATTTTACTCATACGACCGGTTTCGGGTTCGAGCCCATTTTCAAGTATTAAACTTGATAATAGGGCCAAACCCGAAACAGGTCATATAAATAAGATCTACTAGTGTTACTTAGACAAAAGTGTTTTTTATTCATTTCATTTAAGTACTTATTGATTGACTGAAACTCCAATCTTAACGTACAACAGAAATATGCAGGTAGGTTCTTTGTATAGCGAGAAGAAGTACCAAGAAAGGGAATCAGGAATTTCTACCCCCAAGGGGGAAAAAGAGTTTCGAAATTTCGTCAGTTTTTGACTGATAAAAAATATTGTAACTGCTTGTTTGAAATGGTCTGTCCCAAAATTCAATGCGACAAACCAAATTCTACGTGGGCTTATGATATAGCCCTCCGGAGCTCTTTAAAAATGTACCTCAATTTTTTTCATCTGAGATAGCGATCGGTATGTTATGTTTTTGGTATCAATCAATTCAACAACCGACAAACCTTCATATAAACTTCAATTATCCCAGATGAATCCTTAAAGCGTTTCAATTGTTTTATAATTAAGTTGTAGCTCAATTATTTTATAAGATGTAAATAAAGAATGTCTTCAATGCTCATACCATGACCCGAGAGGTGACTTCTTTGTTCTTCGTTTGTTTGAAGGTGATTGACAATGTTTCATGATGAATTTTACTAGTTCGGACTTCCATTGTCTAATATATAAAATGATTTGAAATCCCTGAAACAACTTAAAAAGTAGAAGTAAAAATAAATAGCTGTATATAACAATTATTTCAAACAAAGAAAAAACCTGAAATGAATTAATAGTGAAATAAAATACAAGTAAAAATAAAACAATTGAACAAAAAACTAAAAATAAGGAAATACAAAATGAAAATAAAGATAAAAATGAAAAGTTAAGATATTTAAAAGCCAAGTTAGTTCACGACGTTTCGATTTCTAGTATCCACAATCGTCTTCGGGTGATGACTGGACTGATTCCTCCGAGATATGACTATTTATGGGTCGTTCGAATACCTTCACTTATCCCCGCTTTCCATTTTCTCCGCTTCACTGGTTCACTGGGAGTTCACCGTTTGGTGGGTTGGCCATTCCTTGCTTGATGATGGGTTTCCTTATGTTGCGTATTTCTACGCTGGTTTGGCTAAATACGTTGTTGGACAACATGTATGCGGCTTCCTTGAATGTTCTTCTGAACCAATGTTCCTCTCTGTATAAGATCTCAGCATGGGACCACTGGATGTTGCGTTGATAGGTCCAAACATGGTCTGCTATTCCTGATTTGCTGGTTTTCCCTCGCTTTGTGTGTTTTTTGTGCGAACATTCAATGGCCTCTTAGTTTCACCATCATAGAATTTTCTGCACGTGGGTCTCGAACGACCCATAAATAGTCATCTCTCGGAGGAATCAGTCCAGTCATCACCCAAAGACGATTGTGGATACTAACAATCGTAACGTCGCGAACTAACTGAAATCTCTTAACTTTTTATTTTCATCTTTATTTTCATTTTGTATTTATTTTTTTTTATTTTTTTCCGTTGCTTTAGTTTTACTTGTATTTTATTTCACTATTATTTCATTTCAGGTTCTTTGTTTTTTTTCTGCTTGGTATGATTGTTATTTACAGCTATTTATTTTTAATTCTTCTTTTTTAGTTTTATCAGGAATTTAAAATCAGTTTCTATACTAGACAATGGAAGTCCGAACTAGTGAAATTCTTTTTTGTTTTTATTATTCATGCTAAGCACATTATATTACAAACAGAAAAGGGTGATTAGAGATACATATTAAATTTTCAAAATCAATATTAGCATAGTACCACAAGAGACATTCACCTAAAATGTTTGTAATTTTGTTCGATTAAAATTATATAGACAGTTTATTTGGAACTTTATCTGTAACACCTGTTCGAAAGATAATTACAAATAAAGACCCACATCCCAAACAATCACGGTTAATCCTCTCTAACAAACTCGAAAGACAAATAACATCACAGTATAACTTCTCTAAAACGTGGCAAAAGCGACCCTGGGCCTAGCGAAAACACCCTAAATTTGAACTTCATTTATAATTCCAATTAAGTTTCTTTTGGTCTTTTTTCTGTACCACGATTGCACATTTTAATTATATTTACTTTGAAAGTGCTTACTTTGGGATTTACATTTTGAATATTGTCTATGTTGGTTTTAGCTGATGGCACTCGTTCCATTGTTCATTAGAAGGCATTGTATTTACTCTCTAGAAAATTATATGAAATTTATGAACTATATGAACAGAACGAAAACAGAGTTTGATGAATTTGATATAATGAGAAACTTAGTTAGTCATAACTACGTTTATTGTCCCATGAGGTGGTGAATTTTGATATGAAGATGCAAGAAAAATGTCCAGTATGCTTAGGAAAAGGTACATACAGGGTGTTTCAAATTCGATCCTCACCAGTGGGATCTCGGAAACTATGAGAGATACGATGATGGTTGAATTGGGGCAAAGTAGCGTATTTAACTGGCTAACAATACGTCGATGAGAAAGTTCTGAAACTGCAAGGATATCCGGAGATATCCAAAAAAAACTGAAATTTCGGAAAATAGTTTTTATTTTATCTGGCTTTATTTTTCGAATGATTCGAAAATGAATTGCACTTTCATATTGCCACTTTTTCTGTACTACATAATGCTATTTTCAAATTTGCTATCCGACGTTCCGTCTTCCGGCCACCATTATCAACTTTATTGTTTCTCTTGGGTGCTACATTCGATTCTTTCTGTTTTGAATAGAACCAGATTTTACCTTTTCATTGATATATCATAAGTTATCATTCTTATTCGAAAAATTGTTGATATTGAAAAAAAAATAGTTCTTATCCATAATATGATTTGACTTTGATGTTTCTAAATTTGACTTTTAATTTGTTACACTCAATGACATTTTGTTATTGTACAAGTCACTGAATTTTTCGCGAAAAATGGCTTTCACGAATAAAGAAATAAGAGATATGAAACAAATTAATTACAAATATGATAAAAGCAGTGTTAGGTCATCCTAAATGTATTTAAACTTGTATCCGGATCCGGATTAAAATCTCACCGGGTTTGATAAGCCAATGAAAAAATACTGAGACAGAATCAGCAATCAAAATTTTATAAATGAAGTTTTTATGAGGTAAATTAGACATTGTGTTCTATTCAATGAAAATGGATCTTTGAACAAATAAAAATTAATAACTAAAATGTATAAAGACAAAAATAGATCACACCAATTAATTTCCTCCTGAATCTTCCGAACTCTCTAACAATGCTGTGTTGAAGGTCCCCAATATTTTGATATTCCCTCTGACCATAAACTCTTATGGGGTACAGACTTCAGTGTACCCCATAGGAATGTAGTCATAACACTCAAATCTGGAGACCTTGTTGGCCACCTCAGCGGCCTGTTATTCCCTATCCATTTATCACCAAACCTTTTACTCAGCTAATTTGATACGCATTCGATAGTGTGCGGTGGAGCACCATCATGTTGAAATCAGATGTTGTTATAGTAAGCCAAAGGCAGATCAACTAAATAGTTTTCGAAAATCGATATTAAAAAGTGGTGATAGGTTTCTCCATTCAGAATATATGAGGACCCAAAATTCTATCTTTGTAAATTCCTGCCAAGACATTAATACTAAATCGCAAGGGGGGTCGTATTTCTCGGAACTGCCTGGGGTTGTTATGCTCCAAATGTATTCGTTATTTCGGTTAAATATCCCTCGATTTGTAAAAGTGCTTTCTTCCGTCCAAATTCCATTTCCCAGGAAAACAGGAATATATGTTCTTATTAGCGAATTATAGAATTCTAATCGCCTTTCCGGATCACCTGGATGCAATTTTTGAGATAGGTGTGATTTCTAACATTTTAAACCGCATTTTTGAAAAATGTCTCCAAGCACTTGTATGACAAATATTCATTTCGGAGGAAATTTGACGTGTAGATTTTCCCGGATTCATGTTCATCTGCAAATTATTAATTTTTATTGAAAAGGACACAATGTCTAACTTACCTCATACATACCTCATTTATCAAATATTCTTTAGTTTCCTGGTCCATTCTGTCTCCGTATGTTTCTGTCGTATTTGTAATAACTTTGTATCATATCTCTTTTTTCTTCATTCGTGAAAACCATTTTTTGCCAAAAATTCATTAACAAAATGTTATGATACAATAACAAAATTATATTGTGATACAATAACAAAATTCAATGACTTGTACAATAACAAAATGTTATTGAGTGTAACAAATTGAAGGTCAAATTTAGAAACATCATAGTCAAAGCCTATTATAATAATAACTATTTTTTTCAATATCTCCAATTTTCCTAAAAAGAACTATAACTTATGATAAAACAAAAACAATGTTGATGATGGTAGCCGCAAGACGAAACGTCGCAAAAAAAATCTGAAATCACCATTATGTAGCAGGAAAAAGTGGCAATTCAAAAGTACAATTTATTTTCGAATCCTTCAAAAAATTAAGGCAGAAAAAAATTTAAACCACTTTCCGAAATTTCTACTTTTTCCGGTCATCTCTGGAATTTCAGAACTTTCTAAACGGCATATTTTTAGTCAGGTAAATGCGCAATTCTGTCCCAATTTACCATCTTCGTATCTCTCATAGTTTTCGAAATCCCAATGGTGAGGATCAAATTTGAAACACCCTGTATAAGTAGCGATTTATTTTGGGTTCGAATCGCTACGGATCATATCTGTTTGGAGAAATATTCTCAAAGAATCTTTCTCACAAGGACACCTCTACAGATGAAACATTTTTCAAAAAGTGTAGTTCAAAGTATATCATATTAAAGTTTCAATTGATGAATAACAGTTTCTGCCGCATGAAGTATTTTCAGAAATATACGGAATTGGTATATGCAGAGAACGATTGTAAGCACAGCAGTTTGCTGAGCAGCTTAAGTAGATATTAATCTATACATCTATGTAGACAAGTATTTTATAACAATATTATTTTGTGTTTTTGCAAGATCTCATTTGCATCAATAATACCACGATATGGAGGATATCTTAGTAGCACATGTCCCTATTCTGAAAAACATAAGACTTTTGAATGTTTGAGGTTCTCACTTCAAGTTATCAATTTTCTGTATGCTCCTTCAAAAAATATATTATAGGACAACAAGAAAGTCTCCATCTCTGTCGGTATTAATTTTGGTTAAAGAAATAGTCAAAAACCAACTGCTTCAATATAACTGAGAGTGGTGGAAGGGGGATAATTTGTATAAATTGATGGATGTATCCGTTACTATGTGGTAGGAGATCATAATGAAAAGAGAAATGAAAATTTCTATGTTTTTTTACCACTTTTAATTGTAACTAACGTTACTGCAGATTCCCTATATGGACATTTTCAAACTTACACAATAAACTGTGTGTGTATTGTCCATATTGTCCATATATTGTCCATATTGTCCATATATTGTCCATATTGTCCAAATGTCTATATAGGACGAAACTGCAGTAACGTTACTTATAATTAAAAGTGGTAAAAAACATAGGGATAATTTGTGTTTAGATGCAATCGAAAGTCGAAGTCTACATTTGAATTAGAAGAGGTATATTTTTAAAGAGAATCATGTTTGAGAAATAACGGTTTTAGCTCCCTTCTTCTCCATATTCATAGAAAAAAATGTGGAAATTTTTCAAAGAAAGGTGTCAAAGCTTTTATGCTTTGTTGAACGTGGTCAACAGGTTCGTATGCTGGATGTTCCATCTTCGACTGCGATAGGCATTATAAAAGACGATGACGCAACAAAATAAGTGCTCTGGTCGTCCTAACATTCCAATTCCTCCATAAAAATACGTCT
The DNA here is from genome assembly GCA_015342065.1 of Leptinotarsa undecemlineata. Lineage (NCBI taxonomy): Eukaryota > Metazoa > Arthropoda > Insecta > Coleoptera > Chrysomelidae > Leptinotarsa > Leptinotarsa undecemlineata. The sequence goes on from WOGP01007186.1 coordinate 7,045, forward strand.
CAAAGAGTGAAGATGTCAGACATTTGACGTTTGAAAATAAAATACAAACTCAATAAAATCGGTGCGTAGCTTTATTATACATAACCTCAACAAAATCAAACTTATCAGGTAAAACGTTGAGAAAACTCAGCTGGAAATAGTTTTCACATCCCCCGTCGCGGCAATTACCTCAATTTCCACTCTAGCGTTGAAGGGAAGTTTCCCTACTTGGAATGCAGATCTTGCCGGAAAATCTTTTGTGAAAACTGAAACATTAATAAAGGAGACTTAGAAACGAGTTTGTTCTCGGAGATTAAGCTGGTTGTTGATACTGTGGTGGATGTTGAAAATTTATCAGGAGATTGATTTCAATACGAAGGATAAAGGAGGGTGCATTTGTGGGGAGAGCATATCTCAATTGACTTTTCGGTTGAAGAGATAAGGAAATTCGACTCACAAAATGAATACATTATCAACTTGCGTGATGTTTTATAAAGTACTTAATAATAGATTATCGATGAGCTTGTCACTCAATTAGCACTGACCATAAAATTTTTCTGTTTTATTTTCTTCACATCAATAGAACCGTTTGAAAGCTTGTGAGAAAAAACGCGAGTGTATTTGAAAAATCAATACAAAAAAGAGAGAACACTATAATAAATGTTTCCGTTTCGTTTTATTGTTTGCGAATGGAATATATTTTCAAAAAAATTAAAAGAAAAATCATTATGAAAATAAATTCAGTAATTTTTTGATGATGAATTGAAAACTTGAAGATTCTCACGGAAAAAGCATGATGAACTCTTTTTTTGGGTTTCGCTTCATGTTCTGTGGTTCTTAATCTCATACAAATATTTTCACAACGTTTCAGTCGGCAAAGTCTCATTTTCTGGTGATTACCAGAAGATGGCAAATGATGCCGACTGAAGGGAGTATGTATTAGGTAAGGATTAACGAGAGTTATTGGGAATATTTGAGAGTCAAAAAATTCTTCACCTGTTTTGAAAATATCCAACTTTGTATAGGATATACCATAATTGTGATTTAGATTATTTCGGACTTACTTCCAGAACATTATCAGGCAGAATCACTTCACTCAAAAGTGATATAAGATTAAACAAAAATTCATGTGCACTTAGTCAACGTTCTATTGGAACAGGACATAAAATTAAATTCGATCGAGCAAAAGTTTTACATTCAGAAAAATATAATTAACGAAAATCCAGGTAATATGAACAAAAAAACAGACATTAAAAATCCAAGTATAATTCACAATTATTTACTAGACACAGATAAATTTGGTAATATTCCCAATTCAAAATAGTTACAGGTTATATAAAATTCATTGAATGAGCATTTATGAAATAAAAATCTTCCACTAATAAGGTCACTATTGTCATTACAGTAAGCTTTGAATATGACATTAATAATATCAGATACCTGAAAATTTCATAAATAATTGTCAATTGTAAAACTCAGATTACTTTAAGTATTACCCTTTTTGGTTCTTTCCATTGGATTTCAATTTTTCGTCCTGACGAAGTCTGTATTCAGAAAAGGAATCTTGGTGATTTGAAAAATAGAGCGACTTATGTGGAAGTTTTTACCCATTTCACTAGTAGAAAATATTCCTTTGTTTTGGCAAATAAAACCTCATGATTTTCCAAATACCCAATTTTTCTACTTATACGAATGGCAATATTCTGTTACCAACAGCAAATAAAAAATTATGCTGGGATTTGAACTCGTGAAACCCGTGATTAACATGACGTGCGACTCACTTGACACCACTGAGCTATTTGGTATCAATTTACAAAACGATAATTTCTATTTCGAAACAATTCCACTAGCCGTATGCATTTTGTGAATCAAAATATGCCTGCTATAATGAAAACAGGCACCTGCGCATGGTCTTCCATTTGGAAAATTCGTCGCAAGATATTTCCTATCTATGAAATGCTGAAATTCATTCCATTTGGTCAGCATGACGGCCGATAGATCGGTTTCGGAGTACCAGCTCCTCGTCAGTATCGGGAGGTCGATTCCAAACGAAGTGAACCGACTGAATATCCCGAACAAACAAAATTAAGTCCAACTAGTCATGAGCTCTATCTGCAGTTTATTCAGTGGGAGGTACCATTGCGCTACCTGCAGATAAAGTCTAGCGACTACTCCACAAACACATACATCAGGGTGGGAGTCAGAATGATAAACATATTCCAGAGACGTGCATATGATATGCTCAAGTTCAGGTGAAATCACCCTGCATATATAGGAAATAACTTGTGATGAATCTTCCAAAATGGCGGATTAGCTGCGTTGAAAATGTATTTATGATGACTGACGTCTCTTGGGGTACAATTTTCCATTCACAGCTAGAGATCCAGTAACATTTCTCAAACATCTCGCGTTTACAAAAAGCATCACCCTTCTCGTCTTCAGCAAAAATTATGGTTTTTAAGCGCTTTATTCCTTCACAAATTCATACGAATCGTTCATGGCTCCAAATTTGACAATTCTGTTATAATTCTATTCAATTTTTGCCGTATATTTCAAAAAAACAACCACTGATATTCTCGATCTGGACAGATATTATTCTAGTTCTGTGAAATAGTAAACTTTTGTACAATTCAATCAACATTGTAGATCTTACTGATTCTTCAATTCTTATTTTGTCCCCTCCAAAGTAGTTTCTCTCCGAGAAAATATACTCGTGCCAACGTGTTTTCCAATATTCGAAGCAGTTCTGATATGCACTTTTTGGAATGTTTTCGAGCTCTATCAGAGATTTGATTTTTCATCCCTCAATCGTCGCAAAACGCCGTCCTTCAATGAATCACTTGAATTTCTGGAACAGGAAAAGTCGCAGGGGACTAAATCTGGTAAATACGGTGGCTGAGGCATGATTACGGTGTTGTTTCTGGCAAAAAATTACGAATAAGCAATGACAAGTGCACAGGTGCATTATCATGATGCAAAAACCATGGATTATTTCTCCACAATACCTGACGTTTTCTTCGTATTGCTTCTTGCAAGCGATGCTTCAAGATAATACACCCTATTGAGAGTACGATTAATTACCAAGAACTCTTGATGCACTACGCCACGGTAATCGATGAAAACAGTGAGCTCTTCCATCGGGACGTTTTTATTTCAGTTTCGATGTCATAACCATATACCCATGATTCGTTGCTAGTTATGACTCTTTTAAGCAAATCTGGATTCCTGTTGACTTCATTCGACAACTCCTGAGCGATGATCATGCGACGATTTTTGCTGAAAATTCAGCAATTTGGGAAAGAACTCTGCTGCCACACGCTTCATGCCCAACAGTTTCGAAAAAAATGCATGGCATGAGCCAACATTCTCAGCAACTTCTCTTATATTGATTCAAAGATTCTCCTTAACAATTTTCCCCACTTTCTCAACATTTTCATCGGTTGTTAATGTTCTGGGGCGTCTAGGGCGAAGTCGTCATTCACATCACGTCGTTGGTAATGTCGTTGGTAAAGTTGTTACCACTTGTAAACATTCTTCAGACTGAAGTACAATCACCTTATACCACTGTCAACATTCGAAGTATTTCTGAGCATTTATTTTCTACTAATTTCATGCAAATTCCTCAATCCATTTCTTTCGATATCATAAAATCGCCGAACACGCAAAACACCTTTAACAATTATGCCTCTCATCAAAAAACTAAAGATGATATTTAACTGAAACTATGAACATCTGTTACGAATGTACTAACACACAACAATTAATTTCAAAAACTACACCTCACGATTTTATCACGGAGATCAAATCGTGAGGTGTAGTTTATCTTTGCATTACACAAATAATCACACCGAATTCTCATCAAACATATATTTACAATATAATAGAGGCCAAGAAAATTGCTAGAAGAATCAAAATTCTTCTTCGCTATATTCGGATGAGGTGGAATCATCATCGGGTTGGATAACGATCGGATTTATGGAACTTTGCACGTGATATTTGTTCTCTTCTTTTATAACGTGGGCCACACAGTTCTTCCACACATCACTATTACCTATTTCATTCACCACTCGCCTTAATTTGTCAAGCATCACAGCATTCAAAGTCAGTGAATGATTATATTTCCGCAAGCTTTCTTCCATTGTGGCGCAAACTATTTCAATTGGATTGAACACACAATAGTATGGAGGCAAACGTAAAAGAATATGATCACGTGTTTCACACATCGAATCAATAATATACTCTTCCTTCGAATTACGTTATTTTATGGTCGCCAGTAATACCTTTTTCGTTGAAATTTTTTCGGGTATTTTTATGTCATAATTTCTCATGAAATCAACAATATCTGCTTTTTTTGTGTTATTGTTTGGTATTGTGGTCAATAACCGAGAATGATACGAAGAGTTATCCATAACAATAACCGAGTTTGTAGGAATATTTGGGAGAAGCTGTTCACTGAACCAGGTTTCGAATAAAGCCGCAGTCATATCTTCATGGTAATCAACTGACGAATCTTTTATATTTTTGGCCGACAGAAGCAAAGCGTTAGGTACGAAACCACTTTCAATCCCGACATGCAAAATTATAACATGTTTTCCCTTTAAAGAAGGTGTGTTCAAAGCACAATTCTTGGTTTCATCTACCCAGCCATATTTGACAACATCATGGGTCTCAAACCAAGTTCCGTCGAGGTAGATTATATCTCTGCTGGATTCTCGGTAGGTTTTCATTCGCCTCTAATATTCTTGTCGGAGTTGAACAATACGTGTCGACTCCATTATGAACATCCGTTTGTTCAATTTTGTATATTTGAAACCACAAGACAATAAGACACCTCGTAGAGTTTCTAAAGATTTGTAATTGTAATCGGGATAGTCGAGTAATTTATACCAAATCATTTC
>WOGP01007187.1:0-11920 GCA_015342065.1 Leptinotarsa undecemlineata
TTTTGATATATGTTTTCCTAATCGCACTTATTACCATAAAAATAAATGCAAAAAATGGGTTGATGAATCTGTAATTCATTCAAATTCCAACTTGAAGGAACTTTTCATACTGAAAAAAACATATCCTGATTTAACAGATATATACAATGATGCTAAACGTAAACATTCATCACTACTAATTGAAAAAAGGAAAAGCTACTATCAAAATCGTATATTTAACTCATCAAATACTATGCGTACATCTTGGAAAATTATTTCAGAATTATCGAACAAATACAAGAAAACTGACCAAAATATAGTAATTAATAATAAAGGAGAATTGACAGAAGATGCATCTGAAATAGCTTCTCTCCTCAACCAATTCTTCATCAAAACTCCTATTGATCTAACGAAAAGATTCCTAAAATTAGTTATCCTAAGCGTAACAACGATTTCAATAAGTTGAGCATGTTCTTGCAACCGTTTTCGGTAAAAGAACTTCTTTTACTTTTAAAGAGAAGAATAAAAAATAAAGATTCTGCTGGATCAGATGAAATCCCAGGATTTATTTTGAGGGATGTCCTCGAGAATATTATTGCCCCCTAACTCATTTGGTGAATTTATCTTTTCAAACAGGTTCATTTCCGAATGTTATTAAAATTGGAAAGGTCATACCGATTCACAAGAAAAATTATTCTCAATTATAAGAAAATTACAGACCGATAACTATTCCATCTGTATTTTCAAAGTTATTTGAATATACCTTTCTCGACCGTCTTTGGAGTTTCATTGAGAAGCATAAGATTTTATCTGATAAACAACATGGACTCCAGGGCGGAAAATCAACCGCTATATTATCTTTTTTCAACCAAATAATCGAACATATTGCTGCTGATGAATGTCCATCAGCAATATTTTGCGATTTAAGCCGAGCATTCGACCGTGTGAACCACGGAAAACTATTAGAATTGTTAGAACTTTATGGTTTGAGGGGTCTCCCACTAAAATGGATTGAATAATTTCTGGTGGGCAGGAAACAATATGTATCTATACGAATAAACTCTAATAATACAAAATATAATAGAAAATCCGAATGTATGGATGTTGATATGGGTGTTCCACAAGGTTCCGTCTTAGGACCCGTGTTGTTTATTTTGAACGTAAATTTTTGATTTGATTGATTCCATTTTGGGAAGTTGTCAGCACTCTGCCTAAGCAGATGATTTATCTTTGGTACTGTTTTCACCTGACACTAATTTACTGAATGCTAATTGATGAATTATAAATGTGATGAATAATATATCAAATTTTTTCAATAAACGTTATTTATTTTTCAATACGGAAAAAACAGAGGTAGTCCGTTTCCACAATCGTCATAAGCCAATCAAAATCTTGATTTTAGAGTAAATCAGACAATTTTGACAAACACTCAAGAACCTGTCAGATTTTTTGGGGTATATCTAGATGAATTTTTGAGTTGGAAAACCCACTGTAATAAACTAGTGGGCAAATTTAATTCCCTGATTTTTTTTTAATCTTCGAAATGTTTTCAATGAGGCACAGCTACTGGCAATTTACTACACACAAATTGATTCAAGGCTTAGTTATGCTATATGTCTCTGGGAAAATTCCAACTCAGCATCGGAAGTTTTCTACTGTCAAAAACGCATATATGTACTTCAGTACATATTTCATCTAGGGACTCATGTAAACCTATTTTCAAAATTTATGGAATATTACCTCTTCCGTGTATACATTTTTGATATAGCTGTTTATATTTTTGAAAATAGATCGTTGTTCGAATTGAATGAAGATATTATGGATATAATACAAGAAATAAACACTCCATGTATATTCCATTTGCGAAAGTGAATACTGCTTATTTTGCTCCCCAGTACATGGGGCCACGAATTTTCAACAAACTCCCAGATATCATTAAGCAGCATAATAATGTGAGCCATTTCAATAGAGATTTGAAACAATTTTTATTGGAGAAATGTTCTTATTTGCTTTCCGAATTTTTAATAGAAAATTAATCAATGTGACTGACTACCTTATCTTAAATTCATATTTTATTTTTTTTAAATACTTTTAATAACCTTATAATTAGGCTTGACAATTCTCATACATGTAACTGTCAACGGGAAATAAAGATTTATTATTATTATCATTAATGTATTCAGGAAAATATTGAAAGTTCCACCATTTTGTAGTAGTTGAAGATATTGATATTATATTCTAGGGTTGTGAAGCATTTGTTAGGCGCTTCAAAAAAATGTGTCACAAGACCCCCCTTTCCATTTATTTCCCCCCAGATGTTCGAAAGTTTCATCTGTCAATTTAACTTCAAAATAAATTATTCATGCATTAATTTAATTATCTCAAATTTCAATTTTTTCATTTGACCCGTTCGAAAAATAAAAGGGGGCGACATTGAAAAAATGCACTGAATAGACAGTTATAAACAAAATCAAAAATGCCAAGATCATTCAAAAATCATGAAAACAATCAATGTGAAATGAAAATTCTACCTTCTTATACTGATAGTGATGCTTTATTCTCAAGAAACATTACATGTTTATGATAGAGAATTTAACATGTTAACTCCAACTGGAATTTCATGAACTATCGGGATTATAATGCTCCCGCTTCTTTCAAGATATTTGTTGCAGCTACCTCTTACAACCATAAGGTATCTCGACGTATCCATTCAGTGAATATACATGGGTTCTACTTCGATAAATTCGATAATATTTTTGCACTGAAATTTTACGTTGTTGTGACTTCAACAAACAAATTGAAAAAATTTAAAATACGTTATAATTATTCTTTTCATTATTATTACTGTAAATATTCAAATTGTGTGCCATTCTACACTTGACAATATCCAGGGTGGTACCTAAAATCTCACAAAAGTTTTGAAAATTATTTTGAAAGGCATTATTTCTAATCACATTCTGTCTTTTATTCCTTCAATATTGGTCGGTCTATTGAAATAAGCTCTAGACTTCAGATAACATTGTGAATAAATCTGGAGTGAGGTCCAGAGATCTTGCTGGTCACTCTATTGTTGCATGTCCACCAATCCACCCACGTGTGAATATTTTATTTAAATAATTACACATTGATATGAAATGATGGGAAGTTAAAAATGCACAAATGCATATCTTCGGAATACAATTTACAAACGACGCTTCATTTTTTATGTATCAATCGACTGGATTCGCAAAGAAACACAACAAACCACAAAATTAACTTTCGAGACATTCTTGATTGAATAGATTACATTATTGTTTAGCTGAATTATTCATTATTTATAATCAGAGATAAAATAATATATGAACCTCAAAAGGCTTGTTTCATGATATAAGAAGCTTGTTCAAAAAATGAGATGAATGTTCAAATTTCGTGGGTTTTAGAGTTTTTTTTATATTGGTATACTTGTAATAAGTGTACATAGTGTCGACTGATTAGCATGTTAAGTTTGTTGGTGAGAGGCACAAAAGTTAGAAGTGCTTTGCATGTTCGGCAATTTTCCGCTATCGAAAATAATGGATCAAGAAATTTGCATCAGATGGAACTGAGTGCTCAAAAACCATTGAAATGTTCATAGTGGCATACGGTGATTGTACTCTGACTCAAAAGAATGCCTACAAGTGGTACGACAAACTTTGTTTGTTGTTGTGAATGCAAAACAAATTGTCATGGAGAATCGTTGAATCACTATTAGAGAAGTCGCTGAGGATATCAGCATATCGGTTGGCTCATATCATGTAATTTTTTTTTAATTTTAGGCATGACGCGTGTGGCGTCATAGTTCATTCCGAATTTTCAGAATTTTGACCAATAAAACCCGTCTTATGACGTCAACGGCAAGATTTGCTCAAAAGGGTCATAACTGTTGAGAATCATGTGTAGGGGGAAGTGCCCTAACGCCGGACGGCACGTAGCGCCGAACACTCGCGCTATCCTGACAAGTCACAATGCGTTCGGTTCAAAAATCATTGAGAGGGGCGCGGGGAAGGTAGTTATACAGGGGCAGGGAACGCAGTTTGACAGTGACGCGAAAAGCCTTGTTGAGAGCAGTTAAGTGCTATTTTTGGCGGAAAAGCAATGTGTCGTATAAATTTTAAGTAAGTATTACTGCTATTGTTTTGTGTTTAAATGTTTCTTTTTATTGCCAACAAAGATAGTGTACCCTTATAATTCATCAACAATGGAAGTTTTTATTAATTTTCTAAACAGTTTTAGTATAAAATACCTAATGTTGGGGATCCTCTGTCCCTAGTACCGGACACAAAAATGTCCTTTAACACCGGACACCTCACAAGTTGTTTTTTCTACTATGCATTTATACTTATAATTATAAGTTGTTTCATCGAAACATTTCAAATCGAAATGGAAAAGACGAAAAAGAAAGGAAAATGGGACCAAAAGAATTTACAAACTGTAATAGATGAAACTTTGTCCAAAGAAATGTATTTGAGGGAAACTTCACTACGCTACAATATCCCAAAAAGCACTCTACATGATAAACATCGGCATTGAACCGTCATATGGAAAAGTTCACTTCTGCTGAAAGGGGCAAAATATAACAGTTTGTTTTTGTATGAGTGTCAACGGCCACTTCATACCGCCATTTTTGTCTTTTCCAGGCAAAGGATGAATGTTCAGCTCTTGATCAATGATCCAGCCGAAAACGTTGGCGTGGCACAGCCAAACAGCTGAATGAACTGTGACCTTTTCATACAATGATTGCAGATATCCGTTAAATACTCGCACTCGACAAAAGAGAGTCCTGTGCTGCTCCTACTGGATGGACATTGCAGCTACAAGAACTGGCGGTTCTCAATTTTTGCCGAGAAAACAACGTTCATGTGATGAGCTTACCAACACACCCCCACCCACAAGCTCCAACCGCTGGACAGAACATTCATGAAGTCATTCAAAGATGTTTATAACAAACGATACATGTGGATGAGAGCAAATGCCGGATCTCGGATACCCGACTAGGATAACGCTGGTCTGGTCAAAGAAGCGTTTACTAATGTAGCGGTGTCTGGGTATAAATGTACAGGAATTTACCCATTCGATAGGTATTTATTTTGTGATGTAGATTATTTGGTTGCAGACATGACCAATTATCAACTATAAGAGCCAAAAACTTCCTTAAACGTTCCATGTTGCAGCAGGGAAGTTTCCGTGACGTCCTGCGATGCCCAACTGTCCAACGATTTGGTCTCAGAAGAATCCACAGTCACTTTCAGGGAATTTATCAACAAACCAATAATCAGCAGTCTCAATCTGTCGCAGAGCTTTGATCCAGATGTTGTTCCGATTGTTCATAAATTGAAACCATTGCTGGATGCTGCCATAAGAAGATCTGGGATTAGGAAGAAAAAAGTGAAAGAAGCGAAATTCTAACATCATCACCCTACAAAATTGCTGCTGAAGAAAAAGAGAATGAAAAAACCCTAAGGGTAAAAGAAAAGAATGGGATCTAGTTCAAAACAACAATAGAAGAAAAAGTAACCATTAACTCAAATATGTAACATTGGAAAAACAACTTGCGTAGTGTGCTTAGAGGACCACCACGAAGACTGGATACAATGCTAGTTGTCGAGAGCATGTGCCAACATTCCTGAATGTGAAGATGTGTATATATGCGACCGATGCACAAAGTTTCAATAGTGTCCGGCGCTAGGGGTTCGAAGTTTAGTCCGTCCGGTATATAGGTGCCAGTGCCAAAAATTTGATTTTTTTACCATAGCTTAATTGAAGTTCCTAAATATATGCAGGCAAAAGTTGTATTTTTGTTAATTGATTTTGATTTTATAATTGGTTGACTACTTGACTAATATATAAATAAAGTAACATTTCTCGAAGTAGTTTTTATTTTATGTTCTGAAAACCTTACATATCCGCCACTTGGGGACTTCCCCCTATATAATTATGACATCGAAACCATTATCCAGTCGTTTCAATGGAAGATACTAGGAGAGCCAAAACCTACGAAAGCACGCCGAGTTCTATCAAATGTCAAGATTGTGCTCAATGTTTTCTTCGATTACCGTGTCGAAGTGCATCAGGAGGCCTTGTCACGTGGTCGTACGGTCAATGAGGAGTATTACCTTCGTATGGCTTTGGCATCACGATAATACATCTACTCTCACTCGTCATTGCTTGTTCGTAATTTTTTGGCCAGAAACATAATCATGCCTCAGCCACCGTATTCACCAGATTTGGTCCCCAGTAACTTTCCGCTGTTCCCAAGATTGAAGAGGCCCATGAAAGGATGGCAATTTGCGAAGATTGAGGAGATGAAAGTCGAATCGCTGAGAGAGCTCAAGGACATACCAAAAAATACATATCAGAACTGCTTCGATGATTGGAAAAAACTGGCACGAGTATATTATATCTGAAAGGGACTACTTCGAAGCGGACATAAAAGAAATTGATGAATGAATAAATATTTTTTGAGAAAAATCAAAATTCTCTTAATTTTTTTTTTTAATAGACAGCGTATTCTCTCTTTTCGGGTAGTTGAGTCTAGCCCAGATTCAATAACGTCTGATTGCAGCAATCTATTTGCCCTGTGTGAGGAATGTCAAAGACGTGTCGTGATTTTATGAACGATCATAGTGAAAATCACAGTAAACTATATTGGTAAGTTCTATTCAATTCTATTCAATTCATAATTTTTTGGACATAAACATCACCATAATCATGCAACGGCCACCGTATTCACCAGATTTCACTCTCTGCGACTTTTTTCTGTTTCCGAAATTGAAAAGACCCATGAAACGACAGTGTTTTGCGTAGTTCTCACCAGAACCTAGTCTTGATGGGTTGAAATTCTGGAAGAGATTTAAGAATGAAGAATTAAACTGATTATCTTCCTGTCACATAATTCACTGAAATGAGTCGCACAGTGCAAGTATTCAATATCACAATTCATATTTGTATTTCTCAAGTACTCCTTCCATTTTATTTCAGTATTTCTCAAGAATCAGAATGAACTACCTTCCTTTATGAAAGTTCACTCAGTTACACTTTTTATTACAGATGAAAAGTAGGTAGAAGTTAATTTTCTACATAATTATAAATGAGAGGCCTTTAATCTTAGTAAACAAGTATGTCTGCAACATCGTTTGATAAATAACATCATACAGTTCAGAAGCTAAATTAACTTCGTAAGATATCTTTATGGAAGACAATGTGAATAACAAAAGGAGTTGCCGTAGGGCTACACGAAAGGGTGAAGAGCAGAAACGGACTGAATAGTTTCGGCCTCGCATCAACCCTTAACCTCACATCGTTATAATGGGTAAGCGGCTCACGTTTGTGCTCGGAATTCTTTTTGATACTTGATTTTCAAATGAATCGTAGCAGTTCATACAGTGAGCATCACTGTTAATCCCCCTATCTAACTGGTTGCCTCTTTTTAGACAAATCATCATGACACGTCGACTCCTGATTACGAAAATGTACAATTTTATATAAATAGTTCACTTCTAGTATCATTCTTTGCTAGAGGGGAGCAATTCTTCAGAAAAACTTGAATAGCATAGAATGTTGCTTCAATATTTCAATGTAGCACACTCATCCTCGAAATTAAAATTCCACCCTGCACATCTTTTTTTTTTAAACTGCAAATGAGACAAATTTTCCATATGTTTGGGTACAACTTTTCATTTTTGTTGCATTTTCTATATTTTTTTCAAGGATAAATGGTCATATTAATAGACTGATACCAAAGAGAGTCATCGTATTCTAGCTATCCATCTCCAAACGATGATTCCACCATGTCAAGAAATGCGAAGGGTTTGTTATTTTTGTGGAGACTAATCGCAATTATTATGAAGCTGTATGAATGTTCAATGAACTTTTTTCATATTGACCTATTGATGGACATTATTTCAAACAGTTATTTGAAAAATGTTATGACAATCGCAGTGTGCAAATAAATATCGTTCTGGATGATAAACTAGTGCAAAAAAAATAAAAAGTTGGGATTCTGGCCGAATTTGGGTTCAATTCATTCTCATCGAGTAGAACTGTTTTTCAGATAACTGTATTGCGAGTTCTGAAAACAAATCTCCTTCTGATCTGTAGCTAAAGCTGTTAATCAATACTTTATGAAACCCACGATTCCACGACTAACACAAGCGGATGGTTCAATTACAACAACAGCCATAGAAAAAGCAAATCTACTAGCTGAACAATTCGTGTCCCTCTCCACAGTCGATTTTCTGGGAAACGCACCGACCACTATTCCCACACTAGAATCCATGATGCCGGAAATTACTTCTTGACAACGCCTTGTCAGGGAAATTTTGAAACAGATGTTCGTCATCGTACTTCAGAAGTTCGCCAATAAACAAGAAGGGGTTCTTCTTTCTTGTTGAAAAATTGCTCGCGCCTATTCCCAAAAAGCAAGAAAAACTTTCAAGTGACTACAGATGAGCTACTTTGATATCAGTGATATCAAAAATCATGAAGAGTGCTGTAAACCACTATATCCTCAAATATTTGGAAGGCTTCAATTTCTTGAGCGATCATCAATATGGCTTTTATAAACAAAGATCAACAGGCGACCTTACATCGTATGTCACCCATATTTGGAATAACGTAATAGAGAAACATGTCAAACTTTGAAGCTATGGCTTGTCGATTCATTTTTATATATGGCTCTCCGGTTCTCTGGAAGGACGTTTCCTGTAAATGACCGTCGATGGATATCTCTATTCTCGTCATTCCATTCAGATTACAGGACATCAGCTACGGATGCAGATCTTCACCGGCAGCAGGAGACTGCATATTTTGAAGAGGATATAGAGATGATTTCGAATTGGGGTTAAATAAACCAGGTTCAATTCAATACCACAAAAAGCCAAGCATCGGTTTTCTCCAAATAGATGAATGTTTTCGAACCGGATATAATAATGCAGGTCACAAAATTCCGCTTTCTGCTTCGATAAGTTTGTTGGGAATTGAAATCGACACCAATATGTCTTGGCACAGTCATATCACTGGAATTGCGAAGTAAAAAGAGAAAAGAAAATTTCTATGTTTTTCACCACTTGTAAATGTCCTATATGGACATTCTCAAACTTATACAATAAACTTTCATTGTATAAACTTATACAAACTAATACAATAAACTTTAGTTTATTGTATAAGTTTGAGAATGTCCATATAGGACGAAACTGCAGTAACGTTAGTTACAATTGAAAGTGGTAAAAAACAGAAATTTTCTCTTTTCATTATGATCTCCTACCAGGTAGTAACGGCTACATCCATCAATTTATGGAATTGCGAAGGCTGCATCTCAAAAGCTTGGAACGCTGTTCCGAACCAAAAAACTGTACACACCTCAGCAATTTTTGGTACTATATAAAGCTCAGATCAGACCTTCTTTGTAGTATTGTTCTCATGTATGGAGATATGCTGCCATGCATACCCTGAAGTTGCTGGATTCCATCCAGAAAAGAGCCATCCGCCTGATTGGAGACGCGAACATCACTTGCAACCTTAATAGTCTGAAACATCGAAGAACGGTTGGAGATTTGTCTCTCTTCTATAGATATTTTCATGGAAAGTATTCAAGTGACTTGGCACATTTTATTCCACCAGGAGCGGTTTTAGAACTCTTTTCATTTGGAGAACTGCGTTTATGTAAAATAAACTTCCTGAGTAAATTTTTCCAAATGCATTTAATCTCCCGGGATCCACATCTAACGTGTTGTGTTTTGTCCTTAAAACAAATTGATTATAATAATTACGCAATTTTCACAAACATTTCAGTTTCCAGATGCGTTTCGCTAACATAATAACTTTTTCGGTAGAAATTAGATTCATATGGTTTATGAACTGACGTACGATAAAATATTTTGGAAAATTTTCAAATTGCATCTTTTAATATTTTACAAAATCCCAACTATCCTAAACACATTTCTTTCAATAGTGAGGCACCTTTTTTCAATCGGTCAGGAGCATTGACAAAATTTGAGGTGCTAATTCAATGTAAATCCTTGACTTTTTTGCGAAACTCATACTCAGTTTCCTCAAAAAAATATTATGTGGGACAGGAATACTTAGTTATCACAAAGTGTAACCTTATTTCATTTTTAATGTATGGCTTCTTGCTCCACTAAAACTCAAATAGTTTTAGAATGTATTCAATCAAATAATTATGCAGCCATTCAAATAATGCAGCCATTCTTGAATATCGGATTTCCTTCATGCTGTAGTTCAATTTTTTCCTAGAATACGGAATATTGTCCAATACAACAATACAGTTATCATAAAGTTTCAGCAAAATATTTCCAAAAAATGTTCCATTCATTTTCTCGTGATAATCTCCGGTTTTTCTGCATTCAGAAGTCCACAACGCTTTTGAAACAAATTCATTATCACTTTCAAAGTGGGAAACTATCAGCCTCCTTCCTTTAACTAAAATTGAAAAGCCTTTTTATGCTATAAGTATGTACTCAAACAAAAAACCTCGATCAAGATGGCATCCATCTCAATAATGTCATCCATCTCAATAATGCCAATTTTTTCAATACTCTCTTCTCTGTCTGTGACACCAT
This sequence comes from Leptinotarsa undecemlineata, assembly GCA_015342065.1. Classification (NCBI taxonomy): domain Eukaryota; kingdom Metazoa; phylum Arthropoda; class Insecta; order Coleoptera; family Chrysomelidae; genus Leptinotarsa; species Leptinotarsa undecemlineata. The sequence goes on from WOGP01007187.1 coordinate 10,575, forward strand.
TTCCCCTCGGTTCTGATATTCAAAATTTAATGTACCATAGAATGTATTTATATATAACGTTTAGATACAGTCATCTTCGGCTAAAACCAATGAAGCGGGAAGAGGAGATAGGTGAAAGCTGAAATCATCCAAATGACCTATACATTGTCAGATCTCGGAGGAATAAGTCCAGTTATCACCCGAAGACGATTGTGGATACTAACAATCGAAACGTCGTGACGTAACTTGGTTTTGAATCTTTTAATCTTTATTTTTATTTTTCATTTCTGTTAATAATATTTTTATTTTTCATCGTTTATTAATATTTCAATTTTTTATTTGTAGCTTGTATGTTAATGCCTTTTAATTTAAGTTTTTTGTGTTTAGTGAAATTGTTATTTTCGTTTAATCTTTTTAGTTTTTCAGGGATTTCAAATCAATTTATATTATATTAGACAATGGAAGTCCGAACTGATGTAATACACCACGAAACATTGTCAACAACTTTCAAACAAATATTGAAATTCATAATAGAAATATTGTCAAACAATAAGAGTTGTAGAGGAAAAAACGACAAATTTTGACCGGTTTTTATTATAAGTTCAGAAATTGTACCTTTTTGCTAACCTACGTGTTTTTTCCTTGATTTTTTCAATTTCATATTTTCTTTCATCCATCTCGTAAATCTTCATAGGAAGTGCTATTTTTTGATCGTTGACATCAAAGTGTATTTCTTTTAAAGTGTAAAATTTCATATAGATTATGCTGTTAATTTTTCTGTTCCAGTAAAAAGGTGAAAGTGTTAAAACTACTCTATACCGTTCCAGTGGAAAGTTACCTTAGAGTACCTGTAGTCTTCAAATCTTGAAGTCAAAATGATATATGCAGTTACCGACCAATTTCTGTCATCAATAATTTTGCTGAACTAATTGAATAATCTGTCCAATCTGGTCGATTTCTTCAGTCTGTAGAGTAGAAAAGATGAGTGTAGGTCCAACAGCACTTAGGCCACATGTGACACATTGTACATTTTCCCGAGGAGTTGTCCTCCTAGGTCATCGTCCAGCCTGTCGTTTCCAGGAAGGTGGACAGGTCACTGGGAGACACCTCCTTTATGTCGGCTACCAAGACTCGCCGAACACATACTCTTTTATTGACGGTAGCTCCGGACATTCGCATAGAACATGCATGATGGTTTCATCTTTCTGTTCACACATCTTGCCTAGAGGTGTGTCCACTAACCCCATATTATAGAGGCGGCAGTGGCCAGTCAGAAATCCTACTGTTCAGCGTAGATTTTTCCAGGTCATCGCCAGATATTTCTTCAGCGCCAGCTTTTCAGGGTCGCCCAGAGTGATCCTGGCAAG
>WOGP01007188.1:0-11919 GCA_015342065.1 Leptinotarsa undecemlineata
CCTGTCCATCTTCCTGGAAAGGACAGGATGGATGATGACCTAGGAGGACAACTCTTCGGGAGGATGTACAATGGGTCACATGTGGCCTAAGTGCTGTGGGCTTACACTCACCCTCCCTGCTCTACAGATACAGATATAAATACCTAGATGTATGAGGGCTAATATTATGAATTATTTTCAGTTTATTGTAATAGCCAGAAAATGTCCTTATAGGACGAAACTGCTGTAACGTTGGTTAAAGTGGTAAAAAACATAAAAAGTATGAGTTCTCATTTTTCATACTTACATTTACTTTGTAATATATCTTCAAGACAAGTGATTTGAATATGAAAATAGTCTAATTGGTTATATATGCAAACTTTCAAGATTTCAGCAAATAAAAAATTATTGAGGCCCGGAGCTACAGATCAACTTTCGAGTATAACTAATTTAATTGATTGTTAGTTTCAACTATTTTTTCTGCGACGCGACGTTGTATATATGTACAAGTCGAACATACATCTCTTCTGAGAAATCGATTAAATAGTGAAATTCATAAACAAACACCCGGTTCTAATGTAGGTCAATTTGTTCTCAACAAACATTTGCCTTAAATGATGACATTACCTTGTACTAAAAAAAAGTCGTTTTACCTTTATGTTTGGTAATACACTTAAAATCTAATTTGCCTTGATAGAGAATCTCCTTCGTTTTTTCGCCTATATAATTTTTTATAGGTGGATTGATCAACCTCGACTTGTGCTTCTAATTTGATTTTGTCGTGATTTTTTTTGACGTTCATTAGTTCAATTGACAAATTTTGCTGCAGAAAGTATACCCAGATAGTGAAAAATGATGTTGAATTATTCCTCTTCAAGATTTATTCCTATATTTTACAAAAAACTTCAATTGCGCATTTCACAAAGCTGATGAAACGACTTACCTCTAATGTTCCCTCATTTTGAATTATAAGAAAGTTTATAATCGAATTAATGATGATGAGTATTTTGTGATCCATCAAAGGGAATAACACTGTTAGGAAAAACTTGAATTTCACAGTTTGAGAGACATTAGTTTCCCAACCTATCGATTTGTGATTAAAGGGAGTGCCACTCTTCTCTCTCTAGGTTATCTTGGCTATTGCTTCCATGCGGCACATTGAGCCAGCTCAATTCAGGGGGTTACAGCATTGTCTGATCGCTAATCATGCTGTAATCCGTATTGCTTCTTGAAATATAATCGTTCTTCTGAGACGTCAGATGGAAATGAATGAAACTAAAATGAGTTCAATTGAGACAAATCATAGTTTGACTTTGTTGTGTTCTATAAATTGTATTATTATTTTTGATATCGAAAAATTCAAACCATGTAAAATTGTTGTGATACTCATGGGGTAAGCAACGCCCTTGAGGATGAGATCATGATACAAGTCTATGTTCAGGATCATATTGATCGGACATTCCAGAAAAATGTGGTTTAACGATTCTAATTCACCACATTTGCAGTTAGGGTGATCTACAATCTTCAACCTGAATAGATGTTCTTTACGTTAGGTTACATTAGGTTAGGTCCCAAATTAGTGGGTCTATTCGACCCTCTACCGTGTTAGGAATCACACGTTGTCACAAGTTTCTCAACTTCTGAGAGTTCTCGTTTGTATGGGGGTGACAGCTGATTAACGGAAAAACATATTTTTTCAAACACCTTTTCACACTCGACCAAATAAACCCAGCTTCTTAACGAGGCCGATTAGTTTGTATGGAGAGGAGGTAGTCGGATAGTCAAGGTGCAAAATTTCCACCATGATACCCACGACAACCTTTCCATATGAGAGTTTTTGCACGTAAGCTATACCTGACGACCATAACCTGCTCAAAAGGGGTTTGTTCCTCCACCTGAGACAGATTCTGCGTACACCGCTTAAGAATTTGCTTCAAGGCGGTGTCATAAGGTACTCCGCTCTTGAGGTGACGACCGAGTCGTTTCCTGGCTATACCACCAAACCTTTTTTTTAAGTTCAGTTATTGGATCAGGAATTGGAACGTTGAGAAGCTCTCGCTTCTGGAGTCGTAAGCTCGACATCCATCCCCTCTGTAGACCCAGCGAAAGTTCACTCTGTCCATAAAAGTCCCATGAGTAGTTAGAGAAAGAAGGTCAATCACGGCAAAGCCCCGCGTTACCGTGACAAGGCGATGCTACGACGAGAGGGCGCCCGGTATCTCGAAGGTCTGAGACAGCTGATAAGGTCAGTGTCATGTATCCTCTTGGCACGGATACACACACCTTAGGATTGAGCCATCGTTGGGATACCATTCAGTTAGGGAATAACAGAATCACTTGTGTGTCATTACCGTATCCAGCGGGACTACGTGGAAGCAAGCATCCGATGGTTGATTTTCTCAACCCCCACATCACAAGCCAATGCACTCGCGCCAAAAACATAAATTTCTTTTTGTAGACAATGTCCCGTTTTGATCTGAATTATCATGGTAATATATCGCCTATCCCTATGAGGGTATTCAAGATACCAGATTTTTAGGGGACTCTGAAAGATTTTGGTAATACGATTTACCTCTGAATTGTACGTCCCGCTTCTAGACCTGATGGAAAACATTTTCTATTCGTTGTTTTGAAAAAGGAGTTAATCCTTAGCACAAGTTTCTCAAGTTCTGAGAGTTTTCGTTTGTATGGGGGCGACAACTAATTAACGGATAAACAGATTTTTTAAACAGACTTGGACAAAGAAGAGGCAGAGACAAAAATACTAGAAAAGAGTTTCCAGCTTCAATATAAAAATTTATCTAGCATTGCGTTTTCCTAAAATATTGACAGACTTCATGATAACACGTGTATTTTCACACAGATGACGTTTATATGCAAAATATCATCCAATAAAAACCTCATTTGATAAAAATGTGATTATAACGACACTCTGGTCATTTTCAATATTCCTAAAATTAGTTTGTTAAATGGAAAGTTTCCCTAATTTCAATTAATGTTTTCTATGTCGAAGCTGAATAAACTTTCACATATAAATTCAAGAAATCACTAACAAAAATCAATTAAAATTAGTCAAAAGATAGTAGACCATATTTCTATATTCAGAGATATTGTATTTGTTTTCCTGAAAAAATAAGGGCACTTTACTATTGTACTAATTTTTAACTCTTGATTCTCCCTATGGGAAAAAATATTCTTTAAAACTGGTTGAGGCTTTCGCGGCCGAGATTTCCAGTGTCACTATTTTTCGAGTTCGAAGGCTGTGGATTTTTGGGAACGCGCCAGATTAACGTTGGGAAAACATTCCAAAAATCCTCAGCATTCGAACCCGAAAAATGGTGACAACGGTTTTTCAAAATTGAATGTGTGCTATATGATTCTCAGAGTTTTCATGAAGATGAAAAAATTTTGACAATTCAATAATAAAATGGTTTTCCATTTCTTTGGGAACAATTTGGATTACTCTGTATATAACACAAGAAAAATACAATTAGCTGGTTCTAATTCATCAGTTGTCAAATTGCATTTGTTTCCAAAAATGATTTTGTCGCTTTCACAATTGAATATCGACTTGACCTGGAGAAAAATCTTCATAGAACTTGTGAGCTTGACTACATTTCTCCATTCAGGTGAGACTAGAACATGCATTTACCAGTTTTTACTATCTTGAACTGAAATGAAACTGACAGTCATCTCAGCTCGCTTAGCCTTGTAATACAGAGATAAATACAGTTCACTGGTTACACTATTATTGTAATAATAGTATCAACTTGATTATCACGAATCGAGCATTGCAAGTAGAGTACTTCATATCCAGGGGTTAAATGTTGAGTTATTTAGTTCATTTGATTTCATCTAACTGAGAAACTGAATAGTTGGTCTCTCTTATCTCATTGTAATTGTTCAATCAGAGAAGGCGGTATTTTAGATTCTGCGATTTAATCGATTTTGAAGTTGCTGCGTCTGATTCATATTATTGAGCACCATTCGGAATTATTGAGTTGCACTTATTAGAGCTCTACATATAAATAGTTCCGATTGAACTATGAAAATGCCATATCGAAATAAAGTTATTATTTTTGAGGGTTGTCAAACCTGAAATAAAATGGATTCTTCCTAAAGATCATTTTTCTCAATGCATAAAAACAATAAAAAAGCTGGAAGCTAGGCATCTTCCAAAGAGTTTCACAACAATTAGGTCTGTCGACTTAAAATGCGTATCTATAAAAATAAGAATTTCAATTTTTCAATTCTACGGCAAAAAATTGTTTCACCTGATTATACTGTTTGTTCGAAAATGAGTTGAATTTTCTGTTTTTTAAGATTTATTTAATTGTCAATTTCTATTGTACAGTGCGAGTATACATGGAACAAATTCACTAAATGAAAGGTGTTGTTTCTTTCGGAAATATGCTCGGATACCCTTATTTTCATGCAAAAAAAATTATACATTGCGTCTCAAATATGAGAAATGACTTCATCGATAATTTTGTTTAATGGCAACCCTGTCTTTTATGACTTTTGTTAAAGGGTTCAACAAGTTACACATGTCTGCCAAATTTTAATATTGTACTCCTTGTCCTTTAAAAGATATTTAACAAACATTATCTAATTCAAAAAATTAATTCAATTCAATAGCCTTCCTTCAGTAAATGTTTAGCATGTCAGGGATACCTAACAGTGACAGTGTCATGAAAAAGTTATCTAAAAAAAATAAGGAGAGTAGTATCGCATTCCAATCATATTTGTGCACAAAAACTGTTTCACAGTTTGTTGTTCGCCATAAGTGAAATGCCGTACTTAACTGAAACACAAAAGCTAAAAATTTTAATGATGATTCAATAATGATAATGATGATATAATGATGAAGTTACCCATTTATTCAGAGAAAAGTATCCTGATTTACCACCCATATCGCGAAGTACCGTAAGCAAGATTGAATCGATCGATAGTAAGCAAGTTCCGGGAAAATGGGCATTTAAGAGAAACAAATTATCATCGTCGGAGCGCGCTCAATGAAGAGGTCATAATAAATGTTCTTCTCTCTGTCGAAGAAAATCTCCACGTCCCCACTAGGCAGATAGCTAGGAAACTCGAAATTAGCTAGTCTTCAGTGGCAAGAGTTCTTAAAGCTGAAAAATTTCATCCTTATAAAATAACAATTCTCTAGGAACTCACCGAAAATGATCCAGATAGAAGACCTCAGTCTTGCGAACAAATGATGGATCTACTAGACAGGAATGTTGTACAAAGAAAACTTTCTATTTTCTGACGAATCAACGTTTATGTTGAATGGTCGTCAAAATGGTCGTTATTGGGCAGACAGAAACTGGCGATCCCGCACCGATCCGCTTTTGGGGAAAAATCAAACCTGAGTCGGATCGGAGAGGTGTATGAAGAAGTGTGTCTCGGCCTTAACACGGTGAACGTCCATGAGGCAGTAACACCAGAAATAAAAAAAAACAACAAAATCGTTTTGAATTATCGAAAAGTGGAGCTACGTGGGTTAGCTGACCTTCTAAACATGTCAAAAGAACGTGTTGGCTACATAGTGCATGAGCATTTGACTATAAGAAAGCTCTGTTCAAAGCGGGTGCTGTGAAAATGGATGAAACATGGATCCCTCACTTCACTCCGGAATCAAAACGATCGTCATCCGAGTGGATAGCAACTGGTGAACTGGTGAGCAATCAGCTGAAAAGATTATGGCTTTGGTATGAGATGTGCGTAGTGTAATATCCATCAACTATTTCTAGAAGGGAAATACCATCAACGATGAATATTGTAATCATCATCGGAGCGTTTGAGGGCTAAAATTGCGGAAAACGACCCCATTTGGAGAAAAAGAAAGTGCTGCTTCATCGAGACAATGCACTGTGTCACAAATCAATTAAAACGATGGCAAAATTTCATGAAATTGGCTTCAAATTGCTTCCGCATATAACATATTCTCCAGATTCGGCTCCCAGCGAGTACTGGCTATTCGCAGACCTCAAAAAATTGCTTACTGGTAAAAAATTTCACTGAGGCCTAATTTGGGGCAAAATATGAATCGTTCTACAAAAGTGGTATTGAAATGTTATAACGACGCTGGAATGATTATGTGGCTCTTGATGGAAATCACGTTGATGAATGAAGGCAAAACCTAGGTACACAAAGTATAATCGTTTTTTGATATCCAACTTTCAATTTGGAATTCAGCGATTTTTTTTACACAAAATCCTTTTTGACTCTTTCACGCATTCATTCAATGTGAACAAGTTTAGGAAGGACAATATGGAAAAATCGGAAACCGTGAAGGGTACAATATCGATTTATTTAGAAAAAAGTTGCCTATTTCGGGGGTCATTCAAGTGACTTTGAAATTTAAAAAATTTCGATTAGTTTCGGAGACATTCTAAGAGAATCAAAATTCACCAATTTCGTTTACTTTTTTCTGGCACAATTTGGAAAGTTAACAAAAAAAACGAAAAACACTTTCACATTGTCACTTCTCAAAATGTTTCGTATACCGATTAAATATGAGCTGTAGTCCTCGTGGTTCTGGTTACCTTTCAGTGGAAGAGCTTAATGAAGCAAGAGCCCTTCATCACTTGGAAGAATCGATTGTAGCTTGAGAAATGATTATGATACAGATTCTATGAAACATGTTTTCCCTTACGAATCAGAAGACAGTTGTTATGATAATATTGCGAAGAAAATTGGATTAAATAAATTAGGAAACACTTGCTACACAAATAGTATTTTACAAGTGTTGTTTATAACGAAGAATTTCAAGAACGAGGTTTGAACGATGAAAGAGAACGAGGATGTTTCCTACTTAGTCACCAAACTCAAATAATGTATGTAATAATGTATCATCTCTCCCACCAAGCGATTTGCAGGAGTCTTTAAAGTCCAGTTTTCAACCAGTCTGTGCAAAGCTTATTGTTAAATCATCTGAAAATGGAACTTTTGACAGATGATGATCAACTGTATTGCCAAACATGCGCCAAACTGACTGACTGTTATGGGAAAACATGTATAGCTGAGGCACCAGTCAACATAATAATAATAATACTGATGATCTTCAAACATGACTCGACATCTGACTGAGGCACTAAACTCCCGTTCGTTATAGATGAACACTTTCATCCAGTAGACTACTATTATAATCTTCATGCAGTCATTTTTCACTGTTCTGGCGTTGAATCAGACCATTATTATGCATTGGCTAAAGACGAAACAGACTATAGACGTGTTACTAAGTGTTCTGGCCATATCTTGAATTTATTGGAGCATCTGGAGATATCCTACATCTTGTTTTTCGAAAGAGAGGACATTGGCAAATCAAGATCTTCAGATGATGTGGTGCTGCAGGTTTTCCCGGGTTTTCCTGCAGCTGGAATAGCAAATGCTGGAATCAATGAAGTCGCCCCGGAACGCCAATTGATTTTTGTTGGTTTACAATTACATGATTTGTATTACTTTCTTCTTTGATATATCGAGAGTTTAACAAAATTTGCATATTTGACCGAAGTGGAAAAAAATGTATCTTACATAAGCTACGAGATCTGAATAAAAAATATCATCCCCTTTAATTCACTCTCCAACTTTCCACTATTCAAAACAGTGTCATTTTCTTAAAGTATTTTCATTGTCTCCGACATTTTTTCCTTCTCAGCTTTCACCGTATCGAACCTGCCTCCTTTCAAAGTTTTTCACTTCAGAGAAAATTGTCACAAGGAGCTAGATCTGGCAAGTAGGTTGATGTTTCAATACAGGGATCCTATGGTTGGCCAAAAATGACTCAACACTCGGTGCAGTGTGGGCTGGAACGTTGTCCAAAAAATTATTCATGACTTGTTCTTTCACACTCTGGTCTCCTTCTTATGACTTGCTCACAGAGAGTGGATAAAACCTTCAGATAATATTCTCTATTCGCTGGTTGTTCTGTAGGAGCACAATTCACACAAAAAATTCCATGAATAACACCAATACACTCATCATGACGTCCAGAAGGCTACCCTGGACGTGGAACATCTTCAATGTATTCTCGCCCTTCTTTGATCGTAATATTCGAAAAACCGAATACGTGACATACTTTCATTTCGAAACGCTGCTTTATTCAAACGCTGCTTTATTGAAACGCTCACCATTTTTCCGACTGGCGAAGCAAGTTCCTACACGTAAAAAATGGGTCTCAACTGAGAAACTAGTGTCGCTCAAGCGGCAGAAATGTGGAGGAGACATATTAGATTACTAGCCAATACCGTGTTCGACCTTGAAGCTCTCATCATTCATCTCACCGAAAACTTTTCCCATTATTTTCCAATCACACCTTGTAATTTGGATGACCTGTACATCAAGAATATGAGTTATCCGTCACTTAACAATAGTAGGTACTCTTATATTTCCAACAAATTGAAGACAACACGTACTGAAGGCAGGGACCTTCATGAACTTTCTAGACAATATAATGATGGTAGAATGATTGATCAAATCGTAATAGTCATCACGTTCTCAATTATAGTACGATTCCTGATTTCTCTCAGTTACCACTCACGGAGAGATGGAGGCTGTCAAAAGAATCGTACGATTGAGATAATTGATGAAGATGCATAAGTGAAATAATAAATTAATACTTTCAATACAGTTTTTATTCGAGTAGCATATTGGAAGTATTCCGTACACTGTACGAGAAATTGAAAGCCAAAAAACTATTTTCCAAATGTTCATGAATATATTAATAATAATAATATTTAAGAAAGACTGTTAGGGTGATTTAGACAAAATTGGATAGATGAAACCAATTTATCTTTGATCACAACTACAAAGGTTTCTTTACAAGCAATTAAAAGCCATTTTCGCGAATGAAATGCATTCGTGATCGTTTGATCTTCGTCAGGTTGCTGCAGATAATATACCCGTATCTGAAGACGATAATGTTGAACCTAGATTCATTTCTTTTGGTCTTTTGGTCTTCTTCGTTGTGGAATTGACCGCGATGCTAGTGCGCCAGACTCACGATCGGAAGGCCTAGGGTTCGATTCCCGCCTCGACCAGATATTCTTCTCGTGAGAATTTATCTGGTTGAAGCTAAGATGATTCTACAACCGTGTTAGAAATCATACGTTGAAAGGTAAGACCTCTTTACTCCTTAGCTCGTAAAAGTTTTCCAACTTCTGAGAGTCGTCGTTCGTATGGGGGCGACAACAGTCGATGGTTGGAATGGATTTTCTTTTAATGTGTGCGCGTCTACTAACTCCTTGAAGAAAGACACGGAAATTTCACATCCAGAGGCACCTTCAGTCTTGAAGCAGATACATATTTCACAAAAAAAACATTTTAAAACAATTATTTCCTGTGAATAGGTGATGATTGCATAATTCATTACCTTTTCATGTCGAATAACTTTGATCAATTACCCAAACACCAAACTGATATTTTTGCACTCGACGCGCGTTTCATGTCGGTTGGTTCTTAATATGAATTTACTTTCAACTTGTGGGAGATTCCTTTTCCATTGTAATAATTTGGTTGTCCTTGAACTACTGAGGTATATAGTCCAGGAATAGGAGTTTGTCATCAACATATCTCAAGCACACTATTTTTCGTTTCTCCACTCTAGGCAGACATGACATCCTTTAATATCCACCAGAAAGCATCGTCAATCATATGGAAATGAAAATTTTCATCATATCATGAAACTGGTGTCTACGAATCTACTGGACAAGTCATAATAGGCGTATCAAAATGAGACTCTTTGCATATCTTTCACTTTCCGAACACCGGGTTTCACCGGAAATCGCTGTAGTTTTCAATTTTTTAAAGTAATACTGTGAATGATCGGACATTTTTTAATTTCGAATTCCATTCTGGATCAGAACGTAACATTTTTAATGATATTCACATCTACTCCAGTTTTCGGAGTCACTTGATATAGGTACGATAAGATGTTGTGGAATTGGCCGCGGTGGTAGTGCGCCCGACTCACGATCGTGGGTTCGATTCCTACCTCGACCAGATATTTTTCTCGAGAGAATTTATCTGGTTGAAGCTGGGATGATTCTGCAACCGTGTTAGGAATCACACGTTAAAAGGTAAGATCTCGTTAGTCCTTAGCTCGCACAAGTTTCTCAACTTCTGAGAGTTGTCGTTTGTATGGGGGCGGCAGCTGGGTAACGGAAAAACAGATTTCAAACAGATAGTGGTTGGTCTCTTATTGTTGATAAAAAGATCAAGAATTTTGTTTTATCGACGTTTAGACTTTGGAGACTAAAATTCATCCACGAGAATATAATGTTCAATCCATTTTGTGCTTTTGCATAAGTAGAGTCCCATGTGTAACCATAGAAAATCAATGCCGTATCATCGGCAAAAGAAACAATATCACCATCGATGTCCTTCAGGTTGTAAATGCTGTTAATATATATTAGAAATAGTATTGGACCCATGACAGTGCCCTGAGGAACACCCATGTCGACTGGTTGTATCTGGCTATGAGTGTCGTTTATTTTGACCCTTTGGGTTCGGCCTTGTAAATAATCAGCTAGCCGTTCTAGAGGCTTACCTCTCACTCCCACATTTCCTAATATCTGTAACAAAATATCATGATTGACATTGTTGAAGGCTTTAAGTAAACCTAAGAACACCGTCTTTGGAAATGTCCAGACAAAACGTCAGTTATAAAAACTTACAGACTAGTGCAAACAACATATCCGGAGTATCAATTCCACACTGTGCATGAACCACTGTGCATGCTGTTTCTGGCGAGTGCATTGGCTTGGGATGTGGGGGATGGGGGGATTGCGGTGGAGGGTCGAATAGATCCACTCACTTTGGACCTAACCTAACCTAAAGTGTCGTGGAAGTGATCAAAAGTATAACTTAACTAATTACTCAACTCATACTAAGTTTTGGATGAGTTTTGGAAATTGAATGTTCGTCACAGAAACTTCAATAATATTTGTAGCAAATAGTAAAATACATTGGTGAACAGTATGTTTTCAGTGGAGCATGTAATTCACTCATGTATATTCCATATGCTATTTCGTATGAATATTGCAGTAAATATTGATATTAGCATAAGCCAGCATACTTATGAGCTATTTCTTTGCGTTCGTCACAGACATCAGTTCCGCCATACATTTCGAAAAAGAAAGTTATGATTCTCATTCGTATGCAAATTTGATGAATTCTATTATTGACATTACGATTGCACATTTATTTGAATACTAATGGTCTCAGTTATCAGATCATTTCGACATTCAGGTTCGAAGGCTTTCATTAGAGGGTAAATAATTCACAAAAGAACGCATTCTTTTGACAACGTTTCACGCAGGACTGTATTCGGGGGTTGCCCTATAAATGAAATAAGAAATCAGTAGATATATTGATCAGTAGATATATTAACTAGGCAAAAGAAAAAAGAATATCATCATGGTCAAACCAGTTTCATACAAAAACGTTTGTTTTTTTCATATTTATCATAAACATGAATAGAATATGATTTTATTTCCTGCATACTGTCTCCAGGACAACTAAATGGAAAAAGTCAAACAAAGGTTTTAATACAAAATTCGTATACTAGTAACAAACGAATGGCAAACACATCATAAAATCATCAAAACAATTATAAATAATAGATAATAGAAAGCAAATGGGTAGGTACTTTGAAAGGAAACAGTAGGTATATAGAAAAGAAATAAAAATTTTCTGAGAACTGATGCTCAAAAAACTGATCTAAGGAATAAAAGCAATTTTGAACTAGAAAATGTTGAAGTTTTTATTTGAAAATGAATATTGAATGTTTTCTGGAATCGAATTGAATAGTTTTGGAGCCTTGATGTTTGGGACATTTTGAGTTATTCTAAGTTTTCTTAAAGGTACAATGAGGTTATTTTTATGTCTAGTGTTATATTCATGTTGAAAATCTATCTGGACGAATGTAATTTATAT
>WOGP01007189.1:0-11918 GCA_015342065.1 Leptinotarsa undecemlineata
ATTTATACGACCGGTTTCGGGTTTAACCCCCTTACCAAGTATATGACTCATAATGGGGTTAAACCCGAAACGGGTCGTATAAATAAAATTAACTAGTGGTAATTAGACAAAAGTGTTTTATTCATGTTATTAAACTGATCATGAATTACCACAAAATAAACAAGTTATCAATCAGACATATCAAATTTAATTCATTATTTCCTAAGGACTGACCCTGTCCTTGAATATTTCTATCCTTTAATACAGTAACGGAAAAGTGGAAACTGTAGAAGTTCTGCACAAAACTGAACAACGGCATATTTTGGAAAAAATCACATACAGTGCAATACCGCTTGGAAGAAAGAAATGTATTCATTAGAAGAGTTAAAGAGTTAAGTGGACAGAGGTGATCGATAGTTGTGAAGGTGGGTCATTCAACTAAATATTTATGCAGTTGAATACTCAGCATTAACGGTAAACTAGCTGTTCTTTATGGATGTGAAATAGTATTATAATTTGATCAGCCTGATTATTGTAATCACGGTCCCAATCCTGAAAAACAAAATTCATGATGAACGGTAATATCATTTGCAGGGCCGGATTTAGAAGTCTGAAGGCCCGGGGACAACGAAAGAGTAATTTTTTCGCTATAAAAAATAGTTGTCTTTTCAGGAATTCAATACAGTGCATTTCTTTAATGTCCCCCCTTTTATTTCTTGACCAGATAAACTCAAAAAATTGATATTTGGGATAATGAAATTAATGCATGAATACTTTATTTTTAAGTGAAATTGACAGATGAAACTTTCATGGCGACTTGGCCCCATCTGGGAAAAAAATTAAATAGAAAGGGGGGTGTTGTGATACATCATTTTGAAGCTCTTGACGAATACTTCACAACTCTAGAATATGAAGTCGATATCTTCGCCTACTACAAAATGGAGGATTATTTAATAATTTCTTGATGACAAACACATTAGTATCGATATTTCCATATGGCCATTCCAACAACCCGATAAGGTTTGTTAAGTTATTTTTGTTTATAAAAACGAGAAAAAATGTCAGTAAGACAATGAACATCATTGTTCAGTTAGCATATTCTCATTTAGTTTTTGATTTTACTAGTAGAAAGGTACCACGTCAACAATCTCTGAAATAGTCAATTCTCGTTCATCTATAGAAAATATTTGAGGGAACTTGTATCCAAATTACAACTACCGATAGTGTACATAACAAAAAACCCCCAGGCCAGAGACTTTTGAAGAAGTGTTATCATCAATACAAAATTAAAATGGTACACCAATTAACTGAAGATGATCCTGATCGAAATTATGACGAAAACCATACAATATTTGTTTTAGTGACTATGTACATTTTTTTAAACATCAACGTTCACAGACAAAATTGCCGTCATTGAAGTGACACCACCCCTCACGTTTTCCGGGAAACACATACCCAATATCCAGAAAAAAATAACGTTTGTGCAGGAATATTGGGAAATCATATTGTAGAACATCTATTCATTGATCAAAATCTAACAGAGGAACTGTATTTGAATATGCTGGAAACTACTGTTGACCCTCTCATCACTGAAATCATCGAAGCGAATCCTAATAAATTCGATATGGATATTGTATTACAACAAGATGGAGCACGATCACATTACTCCAGACAAATGAGAAACTATTTGGATACTACTTTTACCGGTCGTTGGGTTAGCCGTGAGGTCAAACAGGATGGCCAGCCCGCTCGCCAGATTCAACACCTTTGTACTTTTTTCTGGGGCTATTTGAAGCAAAAGGTGTACGAAACTGAACCTACTTCAATATTGGATATACCGCAGATAATAATAAATATTTGTAGAGATATTGACGTTACTGTGTTCGAAAATGTTCGGCGTGAAATATCGGATATGCTGTTCATATGTCAAGAAGTTCAAAGCAACCATTTCAAGCATCTCCTGAACTAACCTCAAGCTCGTTACCTCATATTATGTAGTTAAATGTCAATGTCTTCAGACAATTATTGAAAGTTCTGGCATTTTGTAGTAGTTGAAGATATTGACATTATACTCTAGAGTTGTGAAGCATTTGCCAGGAGCTTCAAAAATATGTGTCAGAAGACCCCCCTTTATATTTAATGTTTTTCCCAGATGGCGCCCAGTCGCCATCTTGAAAGTTTCATCTGTCAATTTC
Organism: Leptinotarsa undecemlineata; assembly: GCA_015342065.1. NCBI lineage: Eukaryota > Metazoa > Arthropoda > Insecta > Coleoptera > Chrysomelidae > Leptinotarsa > Leptinotarsa undecemlineata. The sequence goes on from WOGP01007189.1 coordinate 2,175, forward strand.
ACTTCATATTCATGCATTAATTTCAATATCCCAAATTTCAATTTATTTTTTGAGTTGACCCGTTCAAAAAATAAAAGGGAGGGGGGGGAATTGAAGAAATGCACTGTATAATAGTTTGATCAGATCGATACAATCATCAACCGTTTCTGAGATATTTGTATAAAATGAAAATGATAGATTTTATATTTTTGCTCAACTATCAAAATCATATCAATATCAAAAAATGACAGGAAAACTTTTTGCTTTATTTCATGTTTTTCATAATCTGGTTTAACCCATTTTTTATTGCGTCGTCTCGTTCATTGAAATCCATCATCAATATATTTTTTTTAAATCGGACCTGCATATTTTTAGGTTGGGTAGTCATTGTAATTAAAAATTCATTGATATATTACAACATGTGTATTTCTAGACGTTTTTCCCGAAAACGCATCATCAATATTGTATAATTTTTTTCATTAAGAGCTCGAATTTTCGAATGTTACCGAAATCCAAACAGAGGATTGTCTAGAAAGTATATCAATACCAAGTTATTCATAATTTTCAAATGTCTATTGAAAATTTGTAGCGCATAATTCGGCCAGATCGTCTACGTCTGTACGGAAAATTTTAAAGAGAAATAAATTCAAGCCTTATCGAGTCATGAGTCATTTGCCTTAGGCAGACTTCAACAGGAAAAAAGTTTTTTGTAGATGGCTCATTAGAAAATTTCGCCAAAATAGTGAAATTTGCAAAAATGGCTAAAGGAAACAAAATATTTACAGAGTAACCAATTTTCTAGAGAGATATGGTCTTAATATATGGCTTAGTGTTCTTGATACTGAAATTATTGGCCTCCCACATCTCTGACCGGAGAATTATAATTGCAGGAGAATGTGCCGAGAGTTCCTCAATAAAACTGTGCAAGGAAGATGAATAGGAAATAATGGTCCTATTGAATGGCCACCACGTTCACCGGACCCTTCTCTTCTAGATGTTTCATTGTATGGCTCCATAAAAGATAGAATATTCAGAACAAATTTTGAAAATATTGAAGAATTGAAGATTCAATCAGGAGTGCCTGCATTGCTGTCACTTCATAGATGTTAGAGAACTGCCACAAGTACACTAATTCTAGAGCTATGAAGGGAGACAATTCGAACATTCAATGAGATATCGCGTGAGACGGTAACTTAAAAAATCTAACGTGTGGCATTCCGTTATGATGTTCATTTTCTACGATTCATTATTTCGTTACATTTTCTTTCGCAATTGTTTCTTTTTCAATGTAGTGTATTATGATACTATGAACTATGTGCTTGCAACGGTATTAAGATATTGCAAAGATATTAAGTTAAATAATAGATTTTGATGAAGTTTTTTTTGGAAGAAACATCGAGAAATACAAATGTTGTAATAAGTTGATGAATTTGTAATTACAATGACTACTGAAATGTATAAAAAAATATACAGGTTCGTATAAAAAAAAATATGACGGATTTTAATTAACGAAACGTCGCATTGAAAAATGGGTTGAACCAGATTATGGAAAACATGAAAGAAGGTAAAAACTTTTTTCGGAAATTTTCTATATTATTGAAAATGGAGGCGGTAGAGCAAAAAAGTCGGCCATTTTCAGTTTTTTGCAAGTATCTCAGAAACGGTTGGTTCTTGTAGGACCTACCGTTTCCGAGATAGCAATAGTGGTATCAGCTCAAAAAACGGCCTGTAGATACGAAAAAGGGAACACGATGGGTCCCTTAAATTTTTTAAATAAAAAAAGGGGAAGCGGACGAAAATCGACGCGTTCAATAGTTTGTGTCGTTTAAAAATTTCCTTTCAAGTAATTTTGTCAAATAATTTTTAAAATTTTCAGCTTGAAGAAGCGAGAAGTTGTAAGAATTACCTTCAACTTAAGGGTACAAATTACAAATCGCACATAAAAAAGTATTGCCACCTAAATGCTCGATCAAATCAAAAATTGTCAGTAAATGGAAATTTGCCAACAGGGCTTCTGATATACCGATAACACTATTATTATGTTTGTGCAAGTATTCTTAGAGAGAAATCGCAATAAAAGTTGCTGACCCGTCGAAATTTCGATATTTTTTTATCATTATTGTGGGAGCCCCTCTCCTATGGAGGCTTGGGGCAGTAGCCCCGCCTGCCCTACCCTAATTCGGGCCGTGATCGTTTGTAGCTGAGGCTACAAATGATGTTTTTGAAGTAAGAAATACTGGCTATGTTAGTAGAAAGTTATCTATGTTATCGACACAGCATTTTGATACATTTAATATGATGTTAAAACAACGATAACAATAAAAACAACAATAAAAATTAATTGGCGCTCCGGGGCGACTACATTGATTCCAGTGGCGCATTTGCTTTTTCAGCTGCAGGAAAACCCGGAAAAATCTGCAGCACCACATCATCTGAAGATGTTGATATGCCAATGTCCTCTCTCTCATAAAACAAAATATAGGGTGTCTCCAGAGGCTTCAATAGATTCAATACATCGCCAGAACACTTCGTAACACGACTATTGTCAAACTCAAACCATTCCGTTTCGTCTTTGACCAAGGCGTAATAATGAACAAAGTCAACGCCAGAACCACAGTTAACAATGACTGCATGAATATTATAATAGTGGTCTGCTAGATTGAAATGTTCATCTATTTCGAAACTTCGAAAGAGTTTCTTGTTTCCGTCAGAGGTTGAGTCTTGTTTGAAGTTCATCAGTGTTATTATTAGATTGACTGGTGTCTCAGATATACTTGTTTCCTTATAACAGTCAGAAAACTATTATAAAAGAGAAACTGAATTTTTTTCCTTCAAACAAAAAATTGAAACACAGAAGTCCGAAAAAAGTTAACTGTTGAAGATACATATTATTTTGTAGGTTACTATAGTTTAGTTATAAAGAGGTATAAAGAAACATTGCCATCAGAATAAAAACTTTCTCTCTTACTGAATTTCATTAGTTTAGACTTTCATTGTCTAATATTATATAAAATCATTAGAAATTCCTGAGAGAAGAATTATGAATTGAAAATTTTAAATAAAAAAATTAGCAGAAAACAATTATATTAGGCAAAAAAACCCTGAAATGAAATTATAGAGAAATGAAGTTGGCTTGTAATCTCTTAATTTTTTTTTCAGTTTTTGTTTAATTGTTCTATTTTTCACTTGTATTTTATATCTTTGTAATTTCATTTTAGGGTTTTGTACTTAATATTGTTATTTTCAGCTATTATTTTCAATTTTTCATTTGTATTGCTTCTTTCAGGGATTTCAAATCATTTGATATAATATTGGACAATGGAAGTCCAAACTGATGAAATTAATCATGAAACATTGTCAATCAATTTCTCTCTTACTATCTGGAGTTCCTACAGTAGGTAACCTATATTTATCCATAGCTCAATTTTGATGAAAAACATTCAGTTCAAGCTAGGGCATTTTATGCCGAACAGTTGAGTGGGTATTCACAATTTCACTTCATAGCTTTTTTTATGAAAATCAATAATGTGCATTAACCTACAAAACCGGTCAATAGATACATACAATTCACAGCGTCAAGGATAATGTGGGCATACTTGAAATATGTGCACATTCATAATAATCAGTTACTGTGAAAACTGATGAATATTCATTTCGTAGTATCGGTTCTTTGTAGTTATGCAACCTCAGGTGTACAAAATGCCTGATAATTACATTATTTTTCATATTCACATATATACATTCACATTTCTGAAATGTTTTAAGTCTTGATCAAAAGTTCCAAATCTGGAACATTCTGAGAACTGTCATCTTGATTTTTTGATATTGAACAGATAGGTCAAACGATATAAAATCATCTCATGTTACTCCCTAGTCAAGTCGTTGAATGAAAGAAACTCTGCCGATGAAAATCAGGACATTCCGCTTTGATCCCATCCACAACTCAAGATGATTATATTAGTGGTAATATATTGAGAAAACAAGTCTTTTGACTTATGTGTTTGAAGGTGATTGACGATGTTTCATGGTCGTGATCATTCGTTCGGATTTCCATTGTCTAATATGACATAATATGATTTGAAATCTCTGAAAGAACAAATAAAAATTGAAAATTTTAAAAGAAAAGCAGAAAACAACAATTATATTGACCAAAAAACTCAAAAATAAAATTACAATAAAATAAAAATAAACAAAGAATGAAAAATACACATTTAAAATGAAATATAAATTGAAAGATTTCAAGCCAAGTTACTTCACTTTCTGAAATTTCGATTGTTAGTATCTACAATCGTCTTCGGGTGATGACTGGCCTATTTCTCCAAGAGATGACTATAACTCACACTCCAATTACCTATAGGTCATTCGAGTGCACATGTCCTTCTGCTAGAATATGGTTTGCAAATGTGGAATTAGTTCATGCGACAATTCCATAAATATTTGCAGCTCTTGAGTGACCCTTATCGAAGTACAGTACTCCTCCGAATTTGGTCAATTGGTGGCTAACTGTGATGGCAATTTAAATTCGTCGCGTCGGCATCTTCACACAACTCCGATCAGTTATTAAAGTTTTTTTCTTGTTTCTTTGGTTAAATAGCCGCAAGCCGTTGCGTTGCGTTCCAATCCTTTAAAATTGACTGCCCACCAATCTGCCTCCTTTTTATGCGTGAACCATCAGTCTCTCGTAGAACGAAGCTTGTTATTATTTTATTTTAGCGGTTTAATTGGAGACGTTAGTCACATCCTGTTTTTTAGTTGTGTAATTTTGTTGTTGGTTTAAATTATTCGTTTTGCTGTCGTGAGATTATGTACAATGATGCACTCGGTCAGGTGAATGACGATAAAAACAATATTATTTCCATGACGTAATGCCAATTGGAAAATGCACTGGGTATGTTATAATAATACGTATCACTATTACCTTTAAGAATCACTATAACTGACTGAATTGATATGAATATTGAACAGGAAGTAATTTCTTTAGTGTCTGATAGTTAGCATTACTTGCCTCACAACACGTGGGCTGAGAAGTCCAGGGCCTAAGGAATAACACGGTTTTTTTTGTTCGAAATGGGCTTCATTCATCAACGTGATCTCCATCAAGAACCACACAAACATTCCAGCGTGTCTCTAACATTTCAATACCAGTTTCAGCAATAACCTCTTCATTCGAGGGAAATTTCTAACCAGTGAGCATTTTTTAAGGTCTGCGAATTAGGGTCTTCAATTAGGGTCGTTTTTCAGCAATTTCTGCCTTCAAACGCTCCAATAACGCTATATAATATTCACTGTTGATGGTATTTCCCTTCTCAAGATAGTCGGTGATTATTACACCACACACATCCCAAAATACCGAGGCCATAACCTTTCCATCCGATTGTTGTGCTTTCGGACACTTTGGACAAGGTTCACCAGTTGCTCTCCACTCAGATGACAATCCTGTTTACCGGTGTGAAGTGATTCAATTCAATTGAATTCAAATATACTTTATTGTCTGAAGAATAAATTCTTATTGACAAAGCCTTGTGCGAAATATAAATAATATATACATTAAATCACAAAAGTATCACTAAAGTAAAATTACTAAAAGTAAGTTATAACATGAACTGAAGAGATAAATGTAAATAATAATAACTTTAAACAAACGTTCAGGATATAAGAACATGCTCAATAAAATTAAATAAATCAGTTTAAAGTAAATTGAATCAAATCACAAAAATACCGTAGATATTACAGTTAGTCTTCTCATTTAAAATTATCATCACAGAATTCTGCTAAGCTATAATAAGGTCTCACAGAAAGTAAGTCTTTCAACTCTTTTTTAAGAGCTCTAAGGTCATTTATGGTTCTTATAGGCTGAGGAAGGAAGGTGATTGAACATTTTGAGACCGTTGTAAATAATGGGATCTTTAACTAGGGTCGAAGAATGAGGGCGGTAATTTAAAATTTGCCTGGTTTGATACATTGGCCCGCCCAAGTTGTAAAACAATACATGGCCAAACACTGCTCAGAATCATCAAGACGTTCTTGTTTTTGGTCAACACTGAGCTCGCGCGAGCTCATAGTCAATTGCTCATGCAACACGTTCTTTTGATATCTTTACAACATCACCTAACTCACGTCATTTCACTTTTTGTTCTTTCAAAACGATTTTGTTGATTTTTTTCATTTGTTTCTGGTGTTACTACCTCATTTGGACGTCCACTACGTTCTGCATCATCGGTGTCTCAACAATAACCTTTGAAGTCAGCAAACCACAGTTTGATTATTGTTTCTGATGGAACAGATTCCTTGTATAGTCTATCCATTTCCAATCGGAACGGGATTAAAAATAAGAGCACTACGAGGGGGGTTCATAATCACTGCCCGGCAAATGGAAAATGTATATACTACCAGTGGTTCTATGTTCAAAGCGTCCCTGGTACAGTCATGAATTGCATTTCTTGCCTGTGGCCCCTAGTCGCACAGATAGTTAGTAAACGTGCTATCAAATGTAGTTGAGAAATGAAGGCTCGGCTAGCTGGACTGGCTGAATACTAATTTTTTGTCCGTTTCACAATATTTCTTCATCAGTGCCGTGTGTTCATGGGGTTTGGTGAGGTAGTGAGTGGTTTTGCAAACCGATTTGTGCAAACTTTTTCTAGAGATCAATTACCCTAACACCAAACTTACATGTTTGCACTCGACGCGCGTTTCGCTAACACGACTAGCATCTTCAGGAGAAGCAAATTGATACTGAATTTAAAGACAAGGGTTAGCTGTTTATATACCTAAAGTTTGTTGGCCCGATGTGGACTTTGTTTTTAAATGATGATTATCCTAATTGATTTTTCGGTAATTAACTAGTGGAACCACTACCTGCAAATTAATTTGTCAACAATAGATTAAAAAAACGAATAAATTAATTTGCAGGTAGTGGTTCCACTAGTTAATTACCGAAAAATCAATTGGAATAATCATCATTTAACAAACAAAGTCCACATCGACCCAAAAAACGTTAGGTATATAAACAGCTAACCCTTGTTTTTAGATTCAGTATCAATTTGATTTTCCTGAAGATGCTAAACTTGTTATCGAAACGCGCGTCGAGTGCAAAAATATCAGTTTGGTGTTAGGGTAATTGATCTCTAGAAAAATTTTTCAAAAATCGGTTTGCAAAACCACTCACGATCATACGGCACTGATGAAGAAATATTGTGAAATGGATAAAAAATTAATATTCAGCCGAGTTTTTATTGAAAAAAATCTGTTTAAAATCTGTTTTTCCGTTAATCAGTTGTTGCCCCCATACGAACGACAACTCTCTGAAGTTGAGAAATTTGTACGAGCTGAGGACTAACGAGGTCTTATCTTTTAACGTGTGACTCCTCAACTACATTTGATAGCACGTTTACTAACAATCTGTTATGTTTATGACTATACCAGGGACGCTTTGAATATAAAAGCACTGATGATATATATATATTTCCCATTTGCCGGGCAGTGACTATGAACACACCTCGTAGTGCTCTTATTTTTATTGCCGTTTCATTCGGGAATGGATAAACTATACGGCAGGAAATTTACTATTTCATTTCAATTTTTTTTGAGCCAATATACTTATGTTATTTCCGACATTCGTAAGTTAATAAAAAAAATACAATGGATCTATCTACATCTACATATCTTATCAGTTTGAACCATCTCTTGTGTACAACAAAACAATATCTTCCATCTAAGCATTAAACTCGGCTTTTCCAGGATCTCAATCATCTCTGCTTTAATGATGAGATAATTCTATTTTGCCAGTCCATAAACAATGTATTAATATATTCACCGCAGCTTCTCAGAATAGATGAAAGTAATCGAAGATGAAATTGAATTCGACCAGAAATAATGTTTTGAATAAAACGATCTATTACGTAAGCAATCAATTTTTTGTTCTGCAAACTAAGTGATCACAGGTAACTGTATAAAAATACACCGGTGCAAGCTCGAGTATAAATTGTTTATAACCATTTTCAGTATTTTCATTCGAGTTGGCTCTTTGAGAACATCGCTATGGCTGTGACGGTGTATTTTGTGTTAACGTTTGTGGGGGCGACTTGGGCATGTGAGTAATTTTGTTTTGTTTTGGGGAAGTTGAAAATTTACTTTACGAAGCCGTATTTTTGTTGTATCTCGGGAAAATAGTTGAACACCTGAGAAATAATTCGACATTTTGATGATGAAATTTGGATGGCTCTTTTAAGCTGGTGTGAAGTTTTGACAAAAAAAATATAAATCGAAGCTTTGAATTTAATGCAAGGGAGAATATGTTAGGAATTATGAATGAACTTATTAAGTCGGTAACTGGAGAGAGTTTATTGGAAAAGTTAGAACTTGATAAAGTTTCATTCGTTCGGACTTCCATTGTCTGATATTATATAAACATTTTCAATCACTTTCAAACGAACATTGATAAAGTTTGCTTGACCCAAAACATCGATTTTTCACATATGTCTACAGAGTGATCCGCAATATGAATTTAACTTACAAAAATTTTGAAAAACAAATGTAGTCTCTCAGACTGATTCGAAAACGATATTTTAATCATAAATAAAAATGAAAAGCATTGAATAGTTGAATAGAACTGGACGATACTTGTTGGAAGTCCATATTAAAACTCTTGATACAATTTATTCTATGATTTTCACTATAAAGGGTTTTACAAAAACCGCGACACATTATTCGCTATACTATAGCTTTCTTAATTTTTAATAATAACTTATTAACTTATTGTAAAGCGAAACACATGTTGCGGTTTTTGTGAAACCCTTTATAGAGAACATCACACAATAATCTGTATTAGGAAGTTCTAAAATGAAAAGCTTCAGTATGAAGTATACCAGTGACGGCTCGTGCATTGGAGAACAGGGGAGGCTAAAGTCATAAAGACTATATACACACATATATGCACGCTTTGCTTTATAATAAAGTTAGGGCATGGGCATGACAATGTGTAAAAAGTGCATGAGGAGCTATAGACTTTATTTTAATTTGTAAACCATTTAAATGGTCGGCCATGACCGCAGCCCCATCATAGGTGTGCGCAATTAACTTTTGTCTAAAATTAAAGGTGTCACACATACGGATTAAAAAATTAAACAAATTGTCGCTGTGCGTCAAGATGAAACATCATGAAAACCCATAAAACGTTCTACCACATTAACATCTTTGACATATCTAAAAACTTAAAGGTGTCACACATACGGATTAAAAAATTAAACAAATCGTCGCTGTGCGTCAAGATGAAACATCATGAAAACCCATAAAACGTTCTACCACATTAACATCTTTGACATATCTAAAAACGATTGATAGTTGTGATGTACAGGTTATATCGGTAGTTTCATCAGTTGCCCATGCAAAAAAAGAGATACTTTTATTCTCCTTGCTTATATTTTCCTTAATAATATATGTCACACTGTCTATAAGCCCATTTTGAATGGTTTTTGAGGTGCCTGAAAAAACGCTACCGTTTAGAAAAGTGCCAAATTGTGAATCATCGAGTCCGCGGAAAGCTAATTCTTGGGGACCCAAATAAATCGTAATATCCATAAGTCTTCTTAAATTCGACCGATTTTTCCTAACCTGATTATTAAGAGAAATTATGGCCTCTTTTTGAGCTCTATCTAAAGCAGTTGCTATGTTTTGTTAGCTAAACAATTTTATTTACAAGACGAAAATATATGTATTACATCAGTTCGGACTTTCATTGTCTAATATAATATAAATTGATTTGAAATC
>WOGP01007190.1:0-14141 GCA_015342065.1 Leptinotarsa undecemlineata
CTGACGATAGGAAGCAACGACCATCCAAAATAGAGAGAGAGAGAGAGAGAGAGAGAGAGAGAGAAAGAGAGAGAGAGAGAGAAAGTGTGACTAATTCCTTGGAGTTTTTATCTAAAAGTATTTGAGCATAGGCTTGCGATAAGTCAATTTTAGAAAATATTGCTCCCCCCTGTAATCGTGCAAATAAATCATCTATTCGAGGAAGTGGACACTGATCAATTTCAAGAACAAGATTGATAGTAATTTTGAAATCTCGACGTATGCGAACAGAACCGTCTTTTTTAATGACTGGTACAATGGGAGTTGCCCATTTTGAAAAACCAACAGGTTTCAAAATTCCTATCTCAACCAATCTATCAATTTCATTGTTTACTTTATATCGCAAACCGTAAGGCAAGGGTCTTGCACGAAAGAATTTAGGAGATACCTCTTCGTCTTTTAATTTTAAAGTTACAGTACCTTTGTTAAAAGTACCAAGCCCAGGAGAAAATAATGCATCGTACCTTTTAATAATTTCATCAACGCTAGTGGGAGTAGTTGAATAATAATTGACTGGTGCAATTTTTAATTTGAATAAACTCATGAAATCGCGCCCTAAAATTGGTGTAGCCTCATTTTTTAAAACAAATATATCAATAATTTTGGCACATATCATTATAAATTATTTTGATTTGAAAAATACCTAATGGTCTCATTTCATTTTCATTGTAGAAATTCAGAATTTTATCTGTTGGAATCATTGGATAATTATGAAAGTTACTCAAATAAAACTTTTTTGAAACTGCTGAAATGCTAGCTCCCGAGTCCAGTTGAAAAGAGTATTATTTTTCATCTATAACCACTTTTACAAAATAGGGTTCATTACTTACGTTACATGAAACAATTGCAACACAGTCTTCATCATTTACTTCCAGCAAGTTTTGAAAATGTTTCTTTTTCTTCTGTTTATTCGGACAAACAGGCGCTAAATGACCTTCACTTTTACATATATTGCCTGAAAAATCGCGGTATCGACACAAGTTGGTAGAGTGATTACTCCTACCACACACAGAACATTTTTTATCGCACAAGCACCACCTCTTGCTGAAGGTTGATTCTGGAACTGTTGAGCTGGAAGTGCGTTGTGACGATTATTCCGGTGATGAGACACGTGATGAATGCTTGGTTCAACTTTCACTACAGGCCCTTCCAGACGAAGCTATGTGAATAACATCTGAAAATTTACAGTCATTCTTCTCTTCAAAAGGTCTGTTTTGAACAGTACCCTTCTCAAATCCAACAACAAATCGGTCCCTCAAAAGTATATCCAAAATTGTTGATTCAAATTCGCAACTGGAAGCAAGATTTCGTACCCTAGCGGCCCATTCGGCGGAACTTTCTTGAGTTGACTTTACTGCATTGTAAAATTTGTATCGGTAGTCAAAAATAGACTCACTATCCTTAAAATGATCGTCGAACAAGGTTATCAAATTTTTATTATCCTTGTCTTCATGTTTGTTGGGCAAGGATAGGTTATAAATCAGTTTATAGGCTTCTTCACTAAGTGCATTTTATAAAATAGCACGTTTTTTGTCAGCACCTGTTATTTCATTCACTATAAAATAGTTTTCCATCGTTCTGATGAAAATGGTCCAATCGCTGGTTTGAGGATCAAACTCTCTAATATGTCCTAGATTCGACATTATAACTCTTTTTCCTCGTCGCCACTGCTATTTATGGGTTAATGAGGGTAGTTAATTTGAACAACCACTACCATAAACTATTTATTACTTTAATGTGAATACAAAATTATATATTCCCTGCGAAAATATTCGTCTCTTATCTTAGTACAAGATAGAACATAAAAAAGGAAGTACCATAAAAAATTACATAAAACAAAACAGTATGATACATAGCAGTAAGTTTCTTAGATTCACCAGAAACTTGCTTTTTTTCTATGACTATGAAATATTTTCTTAGCTTTTCAAGTGCACAAAATAATTTAACGTTTGCCTCAACATTATAAGTACTTTTAAACTTCTATACTGGAATGCTGATTCATTTTTCATTAATTCCATACCAATAGTTCTTGAAGTGAAGATACGACAAAGCCACATATTTTATTTAAAGGATATCAAGGCGTGTCAACATGATTACTTTTTTGTAGTTCTAGCAATATGTACCTACTAGTCATAACTCTTGACATAAAAATATTTTTGGTGGGATATAATTTTTTTAAGATATTTGCAACAGTGTTCAATCACTGTAACATGAATATACCAATGTATTAGTCTTTGAAGTCGTCTAAACCAATCTTCATTTACGAACGACAACTCTCTAAAGTTGAAAAACTTGTGCGAGCTAAGGACTAACGAGGTCTTACCTTTCAACGTGTGATTCCTAACATTCCAGCTCAACTCGGAATCATTCCAGCTTCAACCAGATAAATTATCTCGAGAAAAATATCTGGTCGAGGCAGGAATCGAACCCACAGTCTTCCGATCTTGAGTCGGGCGCACTACCACCGCGGCCAATGTACCTTATTACAAGGAGTCGAGAAGTGACTTTGGAAAGATGCTGATAGACATATTTTGTCATTCATAACGAATTGCGTGATAAGCAATTTTTACATATCCAGTTTGAAAATTGACGAAAGTTCCATACAAACTTTCACCTCCTATTTAGGGGATGAAACCAATGGAATAATTAGATATTTCTCATAGGAATATTAACAAAATTTATGAAAATATTCAACTCACTGTTGAAGTAGAAGCAGACAATTCGAACTGAATAAATTTCTTGGACTTCGCAATTAGTAGAATGAACAAGAAACGTTATCTTTCAATTCATCTCAAACCTTCCCATACGAATAATACTATTCATTATGATTCTACTCATCTGTACTAACACAAAATAGCATCTTATGATAGCATGATTTATAGATTAGTCTATGTTTCTCTATCACTAGATGATTTCAATAATGAACTCAATATCATTAAGCAAATTGCAGGAAATAACGGATTTGAAGCTGAATTAATAGATAAAATACTTTCCAAAAACGTATATGCAAAAGCAATTCAGGAGGGATTTCCTACTGATAAATTAGATAATCAAAATAATAAAGCTTTACTAATTTTTGACAAGAAACAGAAAAAGTGAAAAAACAAGTTATGAAAATTGCATATACACAGGAAGAACAGATAATACGTTTAGAAAGCCAGTTGAAAATGAAAACACCCGAATTCGATGAATCAGAAGTATATAAATTAAACTGTGAAACTTGTCCTAGTCAAACTATTGTCCTATTGGTCAAACTGGCAGAAAATTTCGGAATCGCATCCAGGAACATCAAATCAGCTATGTAAATGAGGAAACAAGTTCAATACATTCAAATCATCTTTGAAAAGATAATCATATCTTCAACGAATATTTCAAAGTTTCACTTATATAAAATAGAGGTTTAGAGCTGAATAATTTGAAAGCAATGGAAATTAATAAACTTGAAATTTAAAAATATCACACTTTGAGGATGGACCTTAAGTATATAAAAATTGAATATATGCTCTAAGTAATTACGTATAATCGAAGGAATACCTGAGTAGGTAGCTCTCTCTTGTGATTACGTGGGGTGTATAAAAATTAGAGTTAAGAATTAACTTTCACTATGGTATTCACTTTGAAAAAGGTACTGTGATAGCGAAATAGCTCGTGACAATTTTTGAAAATGTAGTGTTAGAAGATCAACTCGTTGGGTGTAGTTTGTGAAATTACTATGGATCTTCATCAAGTAACAGCCGAATCAATCATAAAAAAGATGAATATTCAAAATGAAATTTAATTTTGTTTTTCCGATTCGAGTTGGCAAAATAATGAAAACGATGCGAACAAACTAACCTTTTGAATTTCACTAAAAAGTAACCTCATGGTACAATTTCTGGTCAGTTTCATCATGATCGTCAGAACTTTATTAACTACTTTGTGGATACATTGTATTTAATATATCTTTTTCCATTTTCGATGTCTAGAAATTTGAATATATTATGCATAACATAAGATAGAGATATTCCAAGTTATTCCAAATGAGATCAATTATCATTAAACGAATTTATCATTTATAATTATGATATAGGAATTACTTAGGAACTGAGTTATATGAATTGTCAATTGATTACTTATGAAAACAATTTCCTCAAATTGAACTGCTGAATGATAGTAATACGATATGAATTGATCTACAAATTCAAAAAAATTGTCGACGACTCACGTTTATATAGCTATCTCTCTTCCAATTTACTGAGTGCAAACTGATACCCAAACAAGAATTCTCGCTGATCAAAAGCAAATGTTATCTTGTTTGTATTCGTTTTTCACTTGTATGAAAGTATTTATATGTTTTATAACATTTTATTAGTAAGGCACGTGTAATTTACCATTATATCATAGAAAATTTTGCATCACCAATCACCAGCATTTTTTTGGGAAGTGAGTATGTAAACGTACTTTATCGTGACAGTATTTCCTTCCTAACGGCAATTATACTTACCGTTGTGTTCGTACTCGTATTAACAAAACTATAAGAGGTTAAAATAAAATCAAACGATAATACTTGAGTATAGAAAAGAAAGACCTATGAAAAATATACAGGGTGTTTATTAAACATGCGGCAAAAATTTAAGGGACTCTTCCTTGGACTATTTCAAGGATATTTTGTTCCCGGAGCGAAAAATAATTTCGACAATAATAGTGTATTACCAAAAATTTCATGTAATATTTCTCAATCTACAAGAACTGTTGAAAATGACTACCCTCCGCTCAGGTGCAAGAATCCAATCTTGTCCTCATCGACTCCCGAACTCTTTCAAAAACACAATGATTGTCTCTGATTGCGTTACACCGATCAAATTGAATGTCTGCAGCCTTTTGTAGTAATCGGAATGTTGTTGATATGATTTGTTAGATTTTTTTATTACTTGGTAGGTTCAGTGTAGTACGCTACAGATAGCTACTTTGGATATATAATACTCAGAATGTGCGAAAAGATACATTTAGCAAAAGAAGACCGAATGAATATTCTTTTACAGGTTTTACTTTCCGTTTCATGAGAATGTATCGAATCTATTCTAGACAGGCATATTCGAATCAACTTGGTACGATGATTGTTGTAGTACTTTGTGTTTGTTTCCGGATGATACCGTCTTCGTCTATGAAGGAAACACATAGGAAGAAGTGGGAGAATATGAAACTAATGACCTGATATCAATCATCGTAAAACATAAAAATTGTTGTCAGAGAACTCTTGTCCGTATTGCTCCACGACTGAGAAATATAAAGTTTCTGAAACTTCAAATCAACTAAAAATATCTGTTCAAAATAAGGGTTAAGCTTGATTGTGACGCTATATGTTTCATAACGTTGTTGAATCATAATTCTGTTATTTACAGATATTTTTCTTTCTTATTTCTGACTAAATAAATGTTTTGTATTTTTAGGACAATTATTTTAATTTGTTTTACTTCTTTGTGGTTACCAACTTTTACATGCATATAATGAAATATGTTAACATTAAAATGTTGGGAAAGAAGGGTTTTGGATTTATGCTTCTTCATCTAAATTGAAATGTTGATAATGTTGAAACCAACCATAAGCAAGCCTCGTGACAAGCATTGTGTAATCATCTGAATTACTTTTGAGAAATATCGAAAGAACGAACTTGAAGTAAACTTTTTCCTCAGAGTGTATGATCTTGACTTGTTGACGAGTCGAGTTAAGTTGTGGCAAAGTCAAGGGTCCCTTGATTGAAGCGTTTTCAAATAAAATCGGTCTCGTTCGACGAACGCTATTACGGCCTGTTAGAAGCTGTGGTTACGCCAAATTGATCGTGATTCCAAAGAATATCAGCCGATTGGCCGCATTTTTATTCTACCCTCACTCGCAACTGAAAGTCATTATTTAATTGGAGAATTATAGTGCTGAGTTCCTTTTTTCGAGGCTATTAACACTCATCAAGCTGATGATTTAGTTTCGATGATGGCCACAACTTCAGGACTAATCTTGTTCACAAACTATTTCATTTCAACGGTTCCTAAAAGGCTTCCCTCATGATTTTTTTCTCTTTAAAAAAATTCAAAGGTGTATAGGAACGTTTTTCGTATGAAATATAATACTATGGTATACGGACTATTCACGGTTATATTTTCCATTATACCCGTTGGTAAATCTGCTAAATTTCAGTGTTGCCAAAGATACACAAAATACAGGTTTGCGTTTTCTTCATCTTGATGAAGAGAATCAAATTACTATTTTTGTCAGTTTGGGTATGTTGTGAACAAACTTAATTTTATGTGAATATCGGAATGAAAATATCTATATTATGGTAAGTAAACACGTTTTGCTTTTCAGTTGAAATGTTCAAACGTTTCGAAGTAATTAGAACTGTCTCACTTGGATTTGAGTGATAACTCAGAGTGAAATAACAACTAATCTCAAAAATTATAAAACCCAGTCACGTCATGTAGACTCTTTCTGGAATTTTATGGAGTGTTATTTCTGGAATTAGTACCTCATTTCAGTTAATTGCGGAAGCGCAGGAGGGCTACATATTTTTATTATTTATTTCTTGGAAATTATGACTATGAAACTCGAAATTTCAACTCAAATCCCGAAATTTTGACTTATAACTTGAAATTTTGACTTTGAACTCGAAATTATGACTTTAAACTCCACATTTCGACTTTAAACTCAGAATATGACTTTAATATTGAAATTATGACTTTGAAATAAAAATTTCGACTTTAATTTTGGAATTACGATCACTAACTCAAAATTACGACTTCAATTACGAAATCTCGATTTAAATCTCTAAATTTGAACGTTAAACTACAAAGTACGACTTTGAACTCGATATATGGCTCATTTTCATTATAAACTAATCCTATTTTTGAGTTTAAAGTCGAAATTTCTAGTTTAATTTCGAAATTTCGACTCTGATCTCGAAATTTTGACATTAATCTCGAAATTTAGACTTTTAACTCAAAAATACGACTTTATTGTGAAATTATTACATTAAACTCAAAATTTCGACTTCAATCTCGACATTTCATCTCTAATCTTGAAATTACTTTAATCTCTAAATTTTCACTTCAAACTTAAAATTACGACTCTGATCTTGAAATTATGAAATTTGGCCTTTAAAGTCGAAATCAACACAAATCTGATATGTAAACAAACTTAAGCACAACTTATGCGTTTGGGTCAAATCTTGCAACTGATTTTTGAAGCTGTTAAACCCATTCAGCTGAAATTATTCACACACTTTTAGTTTGGATGGCAATGAATGATGAGCTAAGTGACGCCTTTCCATATCCAACATGGCAGAATTGTTTTTTGATGTAGCACCATAATATGAATATTAAAAGAAAGAGTCTGCTGAAAAAAATACGGAAAACAAAAATGACTTCACACTAGCTATGTTCAACATACTGTTACCTCGATTAGTAACAAATACTAAACTATATCTGTCCAACAAACAAAGCAACCCAAACAAAGATATATGCGTGATTAAAGCATGATCACCATCTATTGGGTAAAATAAACAAGCCTGCTTACGCTAGCCAATCAGATTTAACTTTAATCGGCTGGGGAAATTCATTGTTATAGTATTGGAGTGGTAAGTTACGTTTCAACGCCTGTAGTATACACATATACGGTATTTCAAAGTATAAAGTTTTTAAAATTTCAAGTAATGATACGGCTGAAGAAACTGCTAATTTGTGTCCCTACACTCCACCTAAAAAAAATCCTATACCCAGCCGCATATTAAAGTTAGATTTAATTTATCCATGCAATGAGACTGATAGGTCTGTTTGGATATAAATTAATTAATAAATATTTCTTCATATTTATTGAACAGTTGTACATATATTTTTGTCTTTTTCGACTGGAAGTTCATAAATTTTTTTTGTTCATTCAAAACTAATTATTCATACAATAAACTGTACTAATTAGTTTTAATATGGATTTTCATCAACTATCGGCCAGTTCTATTCAATATCTGCGTTTGATTTTTATTGTTGTAGAACTTTTATAGAAACAATTTTATAACCTCTGGTGTTCATGATATTTTTAATATAATTTGGATTATGATGGTATAATGGTCTATGATGGCCATGCGGACAATCATGGTTTATTTTGAACGTTTGACATGACTGAAATGTTTGACTTCAAAAATTGAATGAATCCAATATGAACTTAAATGAAGCAATTCATTCATCAACCAATTCCGAGATATAAATCAAATATTACCAACTGAAAGCTTTCCTTGTAATTATTCACATATGCAATGAAGGTTAATTGAAATTTGATAACTATACAGTCTACTTTATTGATACTAATTAACCGTATTGGGAATTATATAGGGTGTCTACTTGTCTACACTGCCAACATTCAATAACTTCTTTCCGAAAACTATGAAAACGGGAAAGATATTTAAATTTTAATTTTATAGCTAACAGTTTCACGGAATAGTTGAGCCCTCATGCTCCATCACTTTTGGTAGCTCTTTGATAATGTCTGTCAGGATAAACTATTGATTTTTTTTCCAGTTATGTTATTCGTGGAACAGTTTATTACGTTATATTCATAACGAAGAGAAAACAAATCTTCAGAATAGGTAAACAAAAGGGCTTTTTCATACTGTGAATTACGGTGTGTCGCAGGGAGTAGGACCACTGTTTTTTAGATATATTCGGTATCCGGTCGGTAGCCCGGCGGTTCGACGTGGGTGCTTTATTCACTGAGTCATTCGGCCGATGTGTGAGTCGATGCTTCAAGCCCCAGGCTGAACGCACGATTTCCACTTGCTATCGTCCAACCCGACTTAGGAATCTCACGTTAAATGGTAAGACCTCGTTACTCCTTAGCTAGCACAAATTTCAACTTCTGAGGATTTTCGTTCGTAGGGGTGCGACAGCTGGTTAACGGGAAAAACTCAACACAACGACATATTCAAATAGTTCGCTTATGATGGAGATCGAAGATGAAATTATTAGTTTCATTAGTTCGGACTTTCATTCTGTAATATGATAAGATTTGAAATCTCTGAAACAACAGATGAAAATGGAATTCAAAAACAATAGCTAACAATAACAATTACATTAAGCAAAATGACCCTGCCTCGGATGACGGATGGTGTTTTCGAATCTGAAGCAGGTACACTGATGTTCTTCTCATCCATACCTACAATCCTCTGATGTAGAGAAATGCAAGCGCTGGTTGTGACGGATTCTCTTCGTTGCGAGGCTCTTGCTGCCTTTCAGCCACTACTTTGGTAGTGATGATGCCTCCAGTCGAGGTTCTTGTCTATAATGATTCCAAGGAACTTAATCTTTTCACTGTTTTGAACAAGTGAGTCAGTGACTTTTCTCAATTCGCGAGCAAAATTTTTTGCCGATGATGGAAACGAATTAATTGTGATTTTTCATTATTGAAGAACAAATCATTGAACCCACAACAACCTGAAATGGCTGCCACAACATAGGCACATTTCGAGGTGAGAATATAATCATTCTTTCCAGAAATCAATACGGATGTGTCATCAGCGTAAGTGACAAAAATGATTCATCAGATACTTTATCGATTCCATTGATGAATAATATAAATAAAACTGGACACAACGCCGACCACTTTGCTACGCCAGTGCTCCGTATTGTTGCCTATTTTTTATGAATGTCGAAATCCAGTCACAAACTTTGCCTCGAATTCCATAGTTGTAAATCTTTAGTAGTAGTTTTTCATAATCGATACAATCGAATGCCCTACTCAACTAGACTCGGTGCTTCTTATGAGCTTCTTCAGTGATTGTATTATAGGAAATAAAAATCAGGACAAGTTTCGAGTAACTGAATCTCTGGAGCTAATGATCGATCTGAGTGGAACACCGGTCTTGTGGATTTTGGGTAGTCCACACAAGTGTGGGGGCTTACTGTGGTGCGGTGTTAGCGATAATTTCTTCTCTTTCTAAAAGCATGTTTGGACTCATCAACATACCATCAAGTGGTCCCAAGCTGAGACTATCTGCAGGGAGAAACACTGGTTTAGGTGAAAATTCAAGGAAGCTGCATACATGTTGTGCATGCATAAAAAAAATAAAAAGTCGCTAATCGATTGTATGTAGCCAGCGAAATTTTAACAGTCACCTGATTTTTTGAGAAGTCTACGTATAATGAATCTCTTTTGAGGCGTAAACCCCTCTGATGGTTAAGTAGAATAGTTTCAGGTTGACTTTGCCCTCAGTCTCATTATTAATTTATTATCAGTTATTCAGCCTCAGTAAAAGTCGAGTTATTATTTTCGTCAATAAAAGTTTTGCTATCGTTTGTTTCTAGTGAAAATATGTCAGTAATATTAACAATGTTTCTATTTTTTTGTTATGCTATCTTTGTAATATTTCATCCATTTTTTTTTGTTTTCCAGCATTACTCAAGATATTTTACTGAATATTATCAATGAAAAGTAAATATATTATTTGTTCTTTGAAGAAGAGAGTTATACAAATCATGGAATTATGAAACAACAAAAATTGGTTGGCGCTCCGGGGCGACTTCATTGATTCCAGTAGCGCATTTGCTTTTTCAGTTGCAGAAAAACCCGGAAAATATGCGGCACTACTTCATCTGAAGATCTTGATCTACCAATGCCTCTCTTTCATAAAGCAAAATTTAGGGTGTCCCCAGAGGCTCCAATAAAATAAAAACCTTGCCAGAACACGTCGTGAAACGACTATCGTCAAACTTAAACCAGTCTGTTTCGTCTTTGACCAATGTGTAATAATGACCAGATTCAACGCCAGAACCACAGTGAACAATGACTGCATGAAGATTATAATAGTGGTCTGCTAGATTGAATTATTCATTTATTTCGAACTTTGGTGGAGTTTGGTGCATCCGTCAGAGGTTGAGTCATGTTTGAAGGTCACCAGTGTCATTATTAGATTGATTGGTGCCACAGCTATACTTGTTTTCTGATAATAGTCAGTTAGTTTGGCGCATATTTGGAAATACAGTTGACCGTCACCCGTTAAAAGTTCCATTTCCAGATGATTCAACAATGAGCATTGTACGGACTGGTTATCAGTAATATTTGGAAATGCTAGTTGAAGTTCCATTTACTGCAAAGTAAACAAGTGAGAATTTTTCCATAGAAAAATCTACAAACACAAGACAAGATAGACTGTACGGAACAATTCCTCTTGTTGTCCTATCGAGTATCTAGTGGGTTTCAAATACTCCAGGAAATCGGTTGGTGGGAAAGAAAATACATTCTTTCGAAACGGCAACTGTATGAACAATTGTTTGAGTTTGGTGAATAAGTAGTAAACATTATTGTTTTCGTTCATCGTTAAAACCTCGTTCTTGAAATTCTTCGTCTTGAACAACAATTTCTATACTGCTATTCATGTAGCAAGTGTTCCCTAAATTATCTAATCCAATTTTCTTCTTGAAATTTTCAAGACAACTGTCTACCGATTGTCAACGAAGAACATTTTTCATAGAATCTGTATCAGAACAATTTCTCAAGATGAAATCGATCCTTACAAGTCATGAAGGATTTCGTAGAGGGATCGATTCGGCTCTTACTTCATGAAGCTCATCCATTCAAAGGTAACCAGAACCACGAAGACTGCAGCTCATATTTGGGGGGCAAGAATGACTTAACCCTCTATTGTACACACGTTTTTAAACACTCCAAAAAAAAGTTTTCTCTCAAAACATAGGCAGTTGATAGATATTACAAGAAACTAATTGAACAGGAACTCAAATTTTTATTTTAGTTTTTTCAAAAAATTTATGTATATCAAAATATACAATGTGCATATACATCATATAAATAGATACATACTTCGTTTTTATAGATGAAAATTTTGAAAACAATTTCTATCCGGTACGAAACAGAGGTAGCACAAGCATTTTGTGCATTTTACTTTTGTGATTTTTTGACATTTTCCATTTTTGCACCTTCCTGTTTTTTCTTCGTAATTGGGCCAGTGATCAGTCCTGTCTGTACGGCAATCTATATTTGGACGGAGAGAGGGAGCGGCGTGTCTTCTTAGCTGAGTCGGTGACGAGGTGCTGGATGAAGGACGACCTCTTTTCTTTATTTTTCCAGCCCAACATAAACTCTGAGCCACATCAGCTTTGAAATCATACAATGAAAGCTGATTTTTCTTAGCTACCCCGCAGTCGTTACAGGCACGTCTGTAGAGGAGCCATCCAATTATTACACACATGTCCATCAAGTGAAAAAACAAACGCAAGTAATATTTCCTTGATCGGATTTTAGTTCGGTATAAGGCCAAGAGGGAATCTATCAAGTCAACACCTCCCATGAATTTGTTATATACTAAAATAACACTTGGACATTTTACATTTATATCTAGCTTGGTTTTGCGATCGAACCTTCTGACGGTAGTTTCGGGATAAGCACCTGCAAATGTACTGAGCAGAGTCACCACTTTATTGTCTTGCCATTTTACTAGTTTCAGTTGAATATTCCCATGAGTTGCAATCATTTCGGAATAGCTTCCTCTGCCTTCTTTTTTCAATTCTTTGTCCGACGGTAAAAAATTTTTTGGAACCCGATTTGAACGCACGGTAGCCACACTGTGGATACCATTTCTAGCTAGTTCAATTTGTAATTCAGGGCTGCAGAACCAGTTATCGTAGAAAATTAGAAAATTTTGGTTTTTTGGTATACGTTCGGCCATACGAAGAACAACGTTGCTACTGGCGCTTACATCGGGTAAGTTTTTGGGCTGATCCATGGTTCCACAATACACTTCAAAATCATAGACAATGCCACTGGCACCTGCTAAGCAGAAAAGCTTATAACCCCATTTCTTTGGTTTTTTTGGATTATACTGTTTTAGCCCACTACGTCCTTTGTATGGGACAATTTGTTCGTCAACTGACAAATGTTGTTCAATTGGAATAGTTTTCATATTTTGTCTAATGCTCTCAACTACTTTTCTTATTTTGAATAAGCGATCAGGTTTATCCATAGGCAAGGTAGAATTATCGGCAAAGTGCAAATATTTTTTTATTTCCTCCCACCTACGTAAAGGCATTACTTCAGAAACTTGATGAATTCTACAAGCACTACTCCAGTATCTTCTAGTGCCAGGCACCCCGATAAGGGACATATAAAAGCACATTCCAATAAACTGTTCCAACTCTGTAGATGACACGGAAAAATAACGCTCAATATTGGTTTGGGCCGCATATAGATTGGTTTGATCAGCAATGTACTTCAGCAAATTTTGATCAACCAATCTTTGGAAATAATGCAGTGGTGTGTCCACAGATATCTCAGGCACTAACTGCGAGGCCCAAAGTGGTGTCGTAGACGGTTCCTGTTTGGATTTTTTCCATTGCAAATTTAGTTTATTTCCTTTGGCATTTGTCTCTTTAGCCTGAGCTGAAATGGTTTGTAGTAGAGTAGCTAGCGGAATATCATCGTCTTCACTGTTGCTCTCACTTTCTGATAGGCCATTTTCCCGTTGCTCTAGATCTTCTTGAGAAGTCGATTCTGCTTCACTGATATCTGCATATAGAGTAAAAAATAACACTCAGTAAAAAACTAACTTTTCTACAAAATATACAAACCTTCTGAGACATCCGGTATATAAATTTCATCTGCATCGCTATCATCGCTACTAAAGTCCTTTTCACTCTGAACATCAGGTAACAGCACGCGAACTGGCCGTCGACTCTTCCCGTAAAATGAATTTACATCGATTCCATCCATCTCCATCAGTCACGATAGAGATGCGGTGTACACCGCAATGGAACACTGTATATTTGAACATACAATTACGTCATGGGCATCAAAACACTCCGCGATCCTCTAATCTCATTCAGCAACTTGTCACCGTACCGCACCTAGTCTGTACTGACACTCTATATTTTTGTCGCCGCGAAATTCGTGAATAAAGCTACCCAGAATTCACACCGAATGTCGATTATTTTTTCTAACCTTGAAAACTCTGTGAACGTCAAACAACCAGATTATTGAAGAAGTCTCACTTAGTTCCGAACCCTACGCCAATGGCCGATTGGCGACGAACAGACATGTATAACTAATTATACAAAGACCTATTTCAGTTCAAA
>WOGP01007191.1:0-11918 GCA_015342065.1 Leptinotarsa undecemlineata
ATCTTTCTGAAAAATTTAAACATATAAACTACATAAGATACGAGTATTTATTATGTATTTTACATATGGTGCTACCGCTGTGTGCACTAACGTCAGTAAGCCCAAAATATTATTTGTTTTGACTAGATAGAAATAGTTTGAATCTTTAATAAAAATATCCAAAACTGGCGTCTTTGTTCAACAGAAAATGTTCTCACAAGATTTTTTTTCAAAATAATAGGTTCCTGGGAAAGAAAGGATATGGCTTTCAGCTTCTCCATCTTCATTGCATGAATTGTGGGAATCTTCATTAAGTACATCGATGTCATTACGTACTGCAATCAGTGACATGAGTAGACTTACCTCATTCGTGGCATAAAGTCGTAAATCAGTAAATGAATTGAGTGTTTCATCTTGAAATGTTATCCACAATGGTGCTGAAGAGGTAATAACATGAGTGTCTTATTTCGAAACATCGAATATTTGTCATTGAGGATGATAAGTGTTCCATGTAAGTGAACTTTCATCTCTTTCATATACTGTATTGTGTAGCAATCCTGTGAATGACATCTGATTCAATTCCATAACGAATGTTTGGAGTACAAACTGAATAGGAAAAGGTGTTTTTTGTATAATTCAATGCTCGAAAGTATTTTTTTTCATGTAATTCAATGTTTATATGGAAGTAGTAGTTGAGAATGCTTTTTCTTTCAGTTTGTGTCTGAAAGTTATTTCTTTGCATGAACTACGCATTTTTGTAAACATTTCACTTTGAAATTAATACCTTTCTTTCTCTGGAAGATTCTCACATTTTTTTTTGTATGAAGACGAAGAAGTAGAAAGCCAACATCTATCTTTCCCCAAAAATTATTCTCTCCTCAAAATTAAATTTAAATTAAATTCCTCTACTTCAAAAGTAAGGATATTCAGGGCATAGGTTCATATGAAGTTTTGTCCCAAAATGGACCCAAAGATAACGCTACATATTGGCATGTTATTGAGAAACACAAATATTTTATAAAAGTATAAGCATATGATTACTTTTTATACTGGTGACAGCAAAAGCTTTCACTTCAATGCCGCCGGCAGTTTGATTTGAATGGTTTGAATTTGATGATGGGAAAAGTAGGTACTTTAATTTCAGTACAAGAATGTCAGTCGCAAATCATCATGTATTTTTGATATTTCTACTAGAAAAATTAACTTCACAACGATTGTTACTGGAGACGGTAATATATATTTTCTTTCGCATAACCTAAAAACGTGCAAAGCACGTGATCAGACCTAAAAGTTTATGTATCACATTATTTAGGATATGAAATATGCATAATAGATATATTTTATGTAGAAAATATAAAATATTTTCATTAACATTGCTTTTTGCAGCCCCTGAAAATTGTTAAAAGTATTTTCTGGCTCTACGACCTGTGGAGTTGAACGTATTTTTGTGTCTTACCTGTGGAATTTCTGGCAAAAGGCGATACAAAGGTATCTGGGGCGAGGCTGGCCCTCGTATTTCTGGGGCGACCACTCCAGGTACTGATTTTCGAATCAGGCCTCTTCATCTGAGAAAACGCTTTCTTGGCCATATTCTGGACTTCTTTGTTTCGTTCTGCACTGTTGGTACGACTAGATGGCTTTTTTCGTGCGTGGAGTGCCTCTTTCGATTTGAGGAACGACTTTTCTTTTTGTATCCTGTTGGAAGAGTCTGGTGATATGGTTGGAGATTCGAAGAGTTTTTCCATAGATTGGTGGTTCATTTCTGACCTTGGTTTTCCGTCACACTCATAAATTCTTTGTGAAAACTGAGTTTTTCTCAATCCAAATTCGTTGAGATCATCCTCTGTGTATACTTGATGCTCTGGGATAAAAATAAACATATGTAATATAAGGATTTTAAAAATTGAGAGTTTGTTTATTTGTATTCTATAAAAGCATTGCACGAAAAAAAATTGAATTATATCTTACTGAAGACAGTATTTCATACTGATGTTACTCCACTGTCAAGAGGTGTTTTTGGTTTGAAATGGTTATCGATTGTTTAAAGTTGTTGATGATGTTTCTTGATGAAAGTTCCAACTTCCAAGTACCAAACAGATTTTAAATGTATGGTAGAGTAAATACAATGGAAAAAAGGTAAAACTGCAAACTCTGATGTAGATTTAATCCAGAACAAGCGTTTTTCTCAATTACCAGAAATGTAGGATGATGGGTGATGTCTGCCGAAGACGATTGTGGATAATAACAATCTAATCGTCGTGAAGCAACTTGACTAGGAATCTTTTAATTTAAATTTTTGTTCTGTTTTTTAAGGAAAAAACACATGCACTACAGGATAATCCTAAAAGCGCTCTCAGAGCGGTACCTGTGCGAAAGTGGCGATTCACATTGGATTTGAATCGCTGGAGAATAAATCAATTTGGAAAAATGTTCTCAGGAAGTTTATTCTGCATGAACGCAGTTCTCCAGCTGAAATAGTTCTTAAACAGTGAAGTTTGAGGTGTACTGAGTTTAACCTCAAAACGACGAGCAGCCACGGTTCGTCGCGTATTTTTGATATGTACCGCTCTTGGTGGAATCAAATGTACCAAGTCACTTGAACATTTTTCCGTGAAAGTATCTATAGAAGAGTGACACATCTCAAACCTTTCTTCGATGTTCCAGGCTATTAAGGTTTCACGTGATGTTCGCGTCTCCAATCAGGCAGATGGCTTTTTTCTGGATGGAATCCAGCAACTTCAGGCTCTGTTTGGGGGCAGAACCATACATGAGAACAATACGGCAAAGAGGGTCTGATCTGAGCTTTATAAAGCATCAAAAGTTGTTGAGGTGAATACAGTTTTCTGGTTCGGAACAAGAGGTCCAAGCTTTTGAGAAGCAGTGGAATTAGCCGCGGTGGTAGTGCGCCCGACTCACGATCGGAAGATCGTAGGTTCGATTCCCGCCTCGACCAGATATTTTTGTCGAGAGAATTTTTTTTGTTGAAGCTGGAATGATTCTGCAACTGTGTTAGGAATCACACGTCAAAAGGTAAGACCTCGTTAATCCTTAGCTCGCACAAGTTTCTCAACTTCTGAGAGTTGTCGTTCGTATGGGGGTGACAGCTGATAAACGGAAAAACAGATTTTAAAAACAGAACAGCCTTTCCAATTCCAGCGACATGATTGTTCCAAGACATATTGGTGTCCATTATAACCCCCAACAAACTTATTATGAGAGTTAAAATATCAAGTTAGCATTCGAAATTGAAAACAACGAGGAGTTACCAGTAATTAGAAGTAACCAGGATCCAGAATTTGATGTTCACTGGAAGAATACCAGTACTTTCAGATATATTCCTGATAGCTCACACCATTGTCCACAACACAAAGCGGCAGGTCTGAACATTCTTGTTCATAGGCTCATTGAGATTCTTTATCCTTAATCAACTTTTTTCATTCAAAATAGTTATCGAGCAGGTTTTCAGAATGTTAGGGCTTACCTGTATCTTCCGCATCCTCAGCAGAGTTCTGGCTATAAAGGGATGATCGTTGTTTACTCTTATCGTGAATTATGCCCAAACTTCGATATCCTTCATCGGAAACTTCTGATGTGGTATCGCTGTGGTCGGTATCGTTTACATGTAGACTAACTTCAGATTTTAACACCTATACAATAAAAACATGATTCATGAATATTCTCTCCAACTTTCCACCGAAGATTCTAAATGGTTCACCGTTTCGAATGGACCTCAAGAGAGATTGAGAAAAGCTTGAACGTCTTTTGTTTCAACATCATTTTGGATATTAAGTTGTTGAACTAACATAGGATAAGTTCTCTTGTGAAGTGAATCAGAAAAAAAGTTGTAGCAGTTGCAGTTATCAATTTTCTTGGTGCAGGTAGGCACATTCTGATAACACCGATAGTATTGGATTTTTTATTGAAATCCTACCTATTTTTTATGTTCTACGACGTCTTGAATGAAAATTGACGTTTCTATCGAGCACTTAGGCGTTCTCAGGCAATATTGTGAGTGTCTTCCGTATTGAGAGTGCTGAAGTATTAAAATGAACCAGGTGATAGTTCATAACACAATAACAATGTACTACTTCAAGCCATTGTTGAAACAAAAATGGTTTTTATAAAGAACCTAAAAGATATGTTTTTCAGAATGATTTTGATAGTAACAGTATTGATTTTTCTTGTTGAAATGTATAAAATTATTCTGAAATATTTTTATACGACAAAGTGAAAGTGTCGAAGTTACTTTAATATAATAACTACCCTGCAATGGGGTCAGAATACCCTTACTGAAAGGGGAGTCTACCTTGGAGGTAAAAATCCCCTAATGACGTCTCAACCTGAGGTGAGTGTAACCGCACCGAAAGTGAGATGAACGTCTATCAAAAGACACCAACTGCCCTTCCACTAACAATAGCAAAAGTTTTTGTCAGTTCTATAATCCTTTATCCTGTATTCAAACCTAGGAGGCTAGGTGGAGCAGCAAGGAAACAACTTATCGCCTTCTCAAGAGCAGGATTTATTATGAATCTGCCTTGTACCAAAGTAATTATCAGCAGAAGTAGACTCTGCGACAGAGAAGGAAAAAAACTCTCCTTGAGCAGGTCAGCAAAGGCTTGAGCTGAAATGATGAATCGCAAACTGAGAAAGCTGACCAATAGATGCCCTCAGATTGGAAGGGTGCTGCGGACGTTTAGGTGAGAATCTTACACCTTGAACATCCAACAACCTCACCATTATGGCTGCTATACAGGATGTACGAGAAGATGGTTATTGAAAAATATTGGAGTCATATAAAGTACACCAGTATACATTGTTCATCAGAAAATCTCTAGCGAATAGTATAATCATGTCGCTGAGTTGAAAATGTATATTTCACATTACTGTGAGTATTTGTATGTTTCTAAACCCATTTCTACTTTCTCAAATCACCACAGAGTGTTTCAACGTAAGTGGTTCAAGTATATTTGTAATTTATTGATGAGAAAATTTGTGTCGTTACACCATCACATGGAGTGTCGACAGATCATAGAAGTGATTCATCGTCTTTTACATAATGATTTTTGCCATTTTTGGTATGAGAGATATAGGGCGGAGATTAGGGGGATCATCAGAATCTCCGCCTTTATGCTGAATAATGACCACAGAGGTTTTTAGAAAAAAGGGGAATATGCCTGTTTTAAAGAATAAATTTATCAGTGAAACCAGTATATTTAGGGCACTAGGAGGAAGATTTTGTATTATTTTGATCGAAATTTCATCGTATCCTGCAGTATTTTTGTTTTTAATATCCATCATGATTTCAATTAATTCATTAATGTTGGTGTCATACAGAGACAGGTTCTCATCCACGCCCAAATTTTCTAAATGCACTAATGGATCATGTGGGCTAGCAATATTTTTACTCATATTTTCTGCAATAGAGCAGTAAAAGTAATTTATAGTATCAGGACAGAGTAATGTTACATTTTCGTCTGTTCTCATGACAAAAGGAATATGTTGAAATATTTTCCAGAAACATTTCCAAACAACAAATGGAATATACATGTGCCCAATATTATTCATACCAGTGATATGGTCCATGGTATAAGGTATTTTGGTTCTAAAATAAATATTAAATCAATATTTTTTTCAGTACTGATTTATTCAACTTGACTCACCTTTGAATCCACTGGAATGTGTATGGAACTAATAACGTTTTTAGGCTTTGCAGCCATCACCGGCAACGACTGCGGGCCATAGTTCTTGTGTTGGGGACTCCGACTGGTAGAGAGTTTTGTGCTAAGATTCGAAGTATAATTAGGAGTAGGACTTCTGGACCGGATCTGGGGAGGAGCAAGTGCCATCCTGGACAAATTCGGACTGAGAGGCCTCCTGGATGGCGAACGAGACCTTGAACGGTTGAGGGCATTCATCGGTGGACTAAGAGATTGTGGGCCGTTCAGGACGCCGTTGACATGAGGGGTATGTTCTGGGTATTGTGCCGGTGTTCTGTAAAAACAATCATAATCAGAGGACGATTCAATAATTTTTTTTTTCAAAATAGCCTGCTCCATATTACATGTTTCCTAGAAATTGATTGGTGAAAATAATCAGTGTAAATACTATGAAAATACTTGAATTTCTATATGATGAAAAACTGCTCATTGGAGATTATTGATTCATATTAGCTTCACTTATATGTATTTATGTATGTTTGTAGCTCTCAAGTTCGGGATCTTTATTTGACGAATTATCGACATTATGACTTGATCTATTCGCGGACAGATGGCGCTGTACGTAACCTCCTTGATATATCGACATAATTGCTTGATCTATTCGCGAGCAGATGACGCGGTACGTAACCTCCTTAACTTATCGACAAAATTGCTTGATATATTCGCGGGCAGATGGCGCTGTACGGAACCTCCTTGATATATCGACATTATTGCCTGATCTATTCTTTTTATTAACACGCGCGCCTACTGCCTTATTTGTAAACCTACTTTGCGCGCCTGCTGCCTTGGGCTTGGTAGCTGATTTTCAGGCTCCCTCTCCGGAATAGGAAAATATCAATGGTCATTTTTCAAAACAGTATACGGCTGATTAATCCCAAAGTTTAGACAAAATAAATATAATTTGAAAATACTAAAAAATACGCTTTTAAAGAACATCGAACTAATAAGTAAAAAAATTTTTTTTAATAAGCTTAAAACAAACACGAACGAAAAATACTAATATTATTGTGAAAAAAGTGTGGGCACTTTGTACCATATTTTTTGTATATTAAGTGCTCTTCGCTTTTTTCATAATAATACTAGTATTTTTCGTTCGTTGTTGTTTTAAGCTTATTTGAAAAAATATTTTTAACTTTTCAGTTCGATGTTCTTTAAGAGCGTGTTTTTTTGTTTTTTAAACTATATTCATTTATTATTCATTACACTTACAGGACACTGAAGACGCGGAAAATATCAAGATTTTCAAATTTCAGTAGATTTGAGAAGATATTACTTCACACGGCATTTTCATTATTATTATCTACAATCGGCATCGGTTGTTGAATATCTGGTACTTGATGATTGGACACTGTTTATTATTCATGCAAGTTATGTATATAAAACCCTCCTTTATGCTTATTAATCAAATGCTGACTAAGCTATAATAAACTTATAAAAGCTACCTATCTTGAAGGAAGCGTCAGTTCTGTTAGTACGATTGTCAGAGTAACTTCTGTCTAATAAAGTCTGTAAATCCAAATAAAGTCTTTTTAAAAAGTGGTTTCCGTGGCCCGAAACTATAATTTGCAATTATTAGGCTGTGTAAAACTGAGAGTAATTGCACAAATAAATAGGATCGCTTGGAAGCCGTATGACTTTTCCATTTCTTCGAAGTCTTCCAAAAGCACTGCAGCCTCATGAACGTATTGCATTTCTCCTTCAACTTTCCACGATACTTCTTTCAGTAATCTTGTTTTGTGTCATTTGAATCATCATATGCAGAAACTCGGATTGTCGGAAGACAGTGTGTATCGCCTTTGTTTTGGAAATCATGAAACAGCAGAGCACATACTTTGTGCCTGCCCCGTTGTTTGGCACAGCCGTACTCTTACCATCTGATCTGAAAGACCATTGACCATACAAATTAATCGACTTCGTTGAGAAGCTGGCTTTATTTGTCGAGTGTGAATAGGTGTGAGCCACAATAAACCCTTGCGGGTTGTATTGTAGGGTGGAATAGACCCACTCACTTTGAACTTAACCTAACTTAATCATCACTGGTTAGGTTAGGTATATAATGGCAAAAAAAAATCAGTTTCGCATGCGTTTTACAGCGTTAATAATTATTTAACGTAAGTGTGGTGTGTGCATGCGTTTCCGTGTCTCTAGTTTGAGTTGAGAAGAAAGACTTCGAATACTGTTTGTTGATAGCGCTCATTTGTGACATTTCAAATTCCGTGACTGAGTTTGAAATATGATAGAAAATGTAACACTTCAGGTTATTCGATTTAGTTTTTAATATCTTTAGAACAATCTTCTGAATCAAATCGAAATCTACGCTCAGAAACAACATCAATGATATTTATGTAATACTATCAATGTAAAATAATACCGTCATTCAGTTAAATATTGAACAGAATAACATATAAGGGTTTTGAAGTACACAGCTGAATTACGAAAACGTGTTAGGTAGTTAGGAACATTTCTTTCCGGAATATTTCTTTTTCTATCTATTTTACCCGCAGAACTGAAATGAAAAATTATTAGGAAGGATTAAAAGTTTGTAGGGTGACACACAGATGGCACTATTAGTATTGAATCCATATGATTTTTAGTTAAACATAACCTTCAAAAGATACATGCACAAATTTCACAGCTATCGGACCATTAGTTTTGAGTGAAGAAACTTTTATTAATTTGAAGAAAATGGACGGAAAAACATTTTGTATGTTGATAAAGCATTTATTTTTGGTGAAAAAAAATACTGTTGAGCCATAGATCGGCTTGATAAACATTATTCGAACTTAACACAAGAACGATGCACGCAGTAGAAGCCCTATTTGCAAAAAAGAAGGCGTTGTTTCACCATGACAATACAACGTGTCACAAATTAATGAAAAAGATGCAAAATAACATTAATAGGGTTTCGAATTGCTTTCTCATCCACCGTATTCTACAGATTTGGCCCTAGCGACTTTTTTGTTCTCAGACCTCAAGAGAATGCTCGCTGGAAAGAAATTTAGCGCCGATGAAGAGGTGATCGTAGAAACTGAGGCTTACTTTGAGACCAAAGACAAATCGTTATATAAAAATGGTATCGAAAAAGTATATGACCGTTATAACCGTTGTATCGCCCTCGATGACCACTATATTGAACAATACAATGAAATTCTAAAAAAAAATTCTATTTTATGTCACACGAACTTTTCCACCCAACTGTTATGTCATAAATGTTCAATGGTTCATATTACCTGTCATAGTATACATGGGATCCATGTAGATCTGCTGCTCCAGGCTTATTCACGAGTTTGGCGCTCTGGGTGGTCCTGTGCTGACTTCGACATCTGCATGGATCATGTTTGTCTAAATAATGGGCTAGGGTATCCCAACCTCCGCCTACTCTCACCATAACGTGATTTCGCAGAATCTGAATTTGTAAAATACGGTTTTAATTCATTACCTCGAAAATATTTTGATAAATTAAAAAAAAATACCGTCAACCGGCGGTCATATTTCATTCAAGCACCGGTCACTATTGCAAATATTAATGTGCCTGTTTAATTCAAGTTGAAATCAAGGTTGCCTTTAGCATATAATAATAATTATAATAACAATGATAATAATGGATGCAGAGGTTCATAGTGTTCTAACAGAAGAGGCTGATATCTGGCAAATTAATACCGTCATGTACAGTGTCCTCCAATCGCTTTCCGAATCGGAAGAACGAAATCTCGGCCTTGCGGTTCGGAAGATTGAACGGCATGTACACAATATGGAAGCTAAGATCACTTTGGCGCGTCTTGTATCCAGTGTGTGGTGATTTACAGGGCGGCCAACAGACCTTACAGGCCGCAGTGCGGAGAACAGTAGCCAAACTACGACGTATCCATCACACTTTGAGTCAAGGCGTTCTGCTGACCACCAAACAGCACTGCCTTGATAGGGTACGAATGCTAGTGGCTACTGAGATGTCACTAGCGAAAAAAGCGAAAAATATCGTGGAAAACATTAAGTTCAGCAAGAAATATCGCGGAAAACCTCAGGTTCCGCGAGAAACCCTCTCGCTAATTCCAAGAAACTCCAAGTTTTGTGGATAATCCACCGACCACTGCCGCTGATCAGGTGGAGTTCTTCTGGATGGCCATCTAGAAACACTCGCAGCCACTCTACTTAGAAACTCCAGCCCTATCTTAGTTCGAAGCTTTCAGTAGAGAGCTTCGACAGCCTGAGCTCAATAAACTGCGCAACCCGATAACCCCGGATGACGCCCGAAGAGCCCTTGTAGGTTCCAAGAACTTTGCTGCTTCATCTCCAAAAGCGGAGATTTGTCGATTCCTGAGAATAACAGACCAAGAACATTCTTAAACCTGTGTTATAAGTTGTTAACGAATATCTTATACACACGAATAATCACTGCATTTGAGCAGAGGGGTTCGAAGAGAGGTGTCGCTGAATGTAAAGAGAACGTGCTCATCGATAGATGTTTAACGCAGGACTCGAAATAAATATAAGCGTAACCTCTCGATGACCTGACAAAATATTAAGATGCATTGAACAACTGATACCACTCTGGTTGACTCGCTTCACCATAACATCTTATCAGGCTATAGTCTAAACAGGGTGGGCCACTTTCAAATGTATTTCAGGGCGATTCGCTCGGTTTGGTTTTCGACACTGAACGAGGTGATCACAACTCTTGTCAAGGAGTTGGAACTCGTTCAGCAAAAGGCCTATATGAAAGCCACAGAGATAACTTATTTTCTGCGGCAACACAGAGATAAGCCAACGCTTGGGGTCTTTTTCAACAACATTGAAGACCTTGGCTTATCAAAACGCCTGACTTCCTCTTTCCTCAGGTTGAGTAGGTTGAAATCGTAAACTGAGAGGATCATTATGGCTTGGAAGTTGTCTTTAACATCTTAGTCTACCGCAGTCGCGTGATGGGTATAGAGGTTCCTGACATAAGGTGCAGAGCTTGTCGCAAGGCGTCTGCTACCCTAAAAATACTAATTGTTTATTTGTATATCGAATAAAACAATTTACATTTTGAGATAACTTTTTTTCGTTTGAAAATATTTGGATTTCTTTTTGCTGAGTTTTTTTTAAGAAGTTGAAACATATTCTGGATGAAATTATAGTATCCAGCGTGACTTTTCAGATTTTTCTTCATTAGGCTTGTTCCTTCAGTCTATGGACGGTTGAAATGTATACTTTTTCATTACAGAGTGAAAAATAATAAATGAGGACAAACTTCAATCAATTATTGTCATTCATTTACAATGTACACTCCCCAGAGAAAAGGAAACTATTTAGATGATATGCTAAATATCTTAGTTCCTCTAAAACAACTATGTAAACCATCTATTATTTTCCTATAATTTATTATTGAAAACTACGTATTGGGTCAAAATACCCTTAGAAGAGTTGAGATGTAAGTGATAATTAACAATCCCTGGAAGATTTTGAGGGTTATTCTTGAAGTCCAGGTGGTTGACGAGCAGGGTGATTTCATAATGGTTAATTGTACAGTGAAGAAGGAAGAAGAACATACTCACCCTCACAAAAATTAAAACTTTTGTATCTCCAATCCTATATTTTCCTTCAGAAACTCTTATCATTGGGAATTGGGTGGGACACGTACATTTTTCAACTAGATCTCTGACCTGTAATATGAAAGAATATAAGAATCAATTAATTCTACTGGAAATGTTTTCTGTATTAGTTTACAGAGAGATTCAACAATATTATTGAATATATCAAATAAAATACAATAAAGTTTCCTTTCGGACCCGAAAAAAAATCACCCAAAATATAATTAATTTCCATTACACCGAAATCACATTTTTTCTTATTTTGTACAGTGAAAACTCTTTACAATCATCAGCAACTTTTAGATATCTATGAAAAACCATTGATAACTAGTTACTTGCCTTCAAGAGAGATTAGGTTATGGAACAACTTTATATAGACTCTTTCTCCATGAAAATATTAAGAGTAAAGAATTTTCATGAGTTGAACCATTTTAACGAATATATCAATGGGACAAGATATTAAAATCGGACAAAATTCAGTACTTTTTGTGGTTTATATAAAAGAACTGTTCTTGAAACTTAACAGTCCATTCATTTAGTCATTATTTATGTGATCTCATGGATTTTTAAAGTGATGTAATAGTAAATAATGAATCATTATTATTATCTTCAAATGAAAATATAGTTGGAAAGCATTTTATCTATATATATA
>WOGP01007192.1:0-11917 GCA_015342065.1 Leptinotarsa undecemlineata
TAGGACGAAACTGCAGTAACGTTAGTTACAATTAAAAGTGGTATAAAACATAGAAATTTTCATTTCTCTTTTCATTATGATCTCCTACCACGTAGTAACGGCTACATCTATCAATTAATTTTTTCATGATATTTGAATTTTTTTAGAAAGTTTTTATGTGAAAATGGTGCTTTTGTTATTCGTCAGTGATAGTAACCGTTTACAGGAAAACATCTAAATCAATCGGGAGCACATAATCATTCATTCTCAAAGTTTTCAATATATGACAGTTCCGGAAAGAGGAGAAGTAGGAGAGCACAAAAACTATAATTTTTCTTGATATTTTATTCAGTATTCCATTCGAATGGAAAGCTTCCTGTCACAATTGCATACAATTTTCACCCATTTATACAACACTGATTTCATATTCCTAAAACCTGTCTCTATAATGGCATAATTTCTATTTTCAGAAGTTTCCGAGTAATTTGCAAAAAGGTAACTTTTTACTCCGATTGTCTTCGAAACTGAGGTGTTAGAATATACTCAAAACATATCGAATACCTTCAAAAAATTTATCCAGATGACTTTTCCTTTTCTCCTTACAATGGACCTGAGTCTTTATGTGTTTTTCAAAAATAAATTTTGATTTGAATTAAACAGAAATTATTATTATCGATTATCGAATCAATTGTTGAACGAGTACGTAACTTATGTACGAACGTAAATAGTTCCCTCCTGTTAACTTTCGAATGGTACAAAATATCAGAGTCGGATAAAATGTTTGTTAAAAGGAATCATTTTGAGTACTTTTTGGTATGAAAAGACAATGAACATCATTTATCACCCAAAAGGCGCTATCAACTTTTTATCAAATGGAAAGGGGTTATTATGACATTTCTTAGGGAAAGTATTTCAATTATCTATAATTCACATTTATGAATTTCGATAGCCGGTTGCGATAAAATTGATGTTTGAATTTGGGAAGGTTCCAAATATAAATCATCAGTCAGACTTTCCTCTAGCCATATGAGACCGACAATATGATTTTCCAATACTTATTTTCTCAGGACATTTGCGTTCAAAAACAACCGCATTCGTCACTAAAAATATTTTTTTGCAGTCTCGATTTGCAATAAAACGTTCGGACATCAACTCATCAAACTATAGTCTTCTGTAAGGGCCATTTTCATTTAATATTTAATTATTTATTTATTTGATATTATAATGCACCCAACAGGCTAAGACCTTTTGAAAGCAGTATACATTAATAGAACAGGTTACTATTTCTAGATGAATGGAAGTATAAGTGAACATTTTGATATTCAATTAGGAGCTAATACAAACTATTTCTAAATTGATTTCAGGTAAAAAAAATATCTATAGAGTATTTTTTGACGCTTCGGCACCTAGAGGTTACTGTATTGTAGGAATGGTGCTGAGAATTGGATTCATTAATGCGGAATGTGGCATTTGACCTGGACGTATATCGAGGGATATTGAAATTAATTAAATTAAATTCATTCAGAAGACAAATGTATTCATAATTTCTAACCGGATAGTTTCATTGTTCCTTATAATAATCAAATTTGAGGAATTTCTTATGAACATCTTCAGCGTCACCGATGTATTTTGTTTAATTAGGATTCCAGACAGGATTACAGTACTCTAGTTTACTACTAACTATAATAAACCGACAGACTACATTCAGATGATCTAAACTCTGTGCAATTTTTTTATTACAAAGTCATATATCGAGAGTATCATTAATTCTTGGTTGAACTGGTACGAATTTAATATTCGAGCAAAGATCATTATTTTACATTTTACAACATTGAGAAAGAGTTTGTTCTCATTACACCGTTTTTGGAGTGAGTTCAAATCCCTAAATATCTAGCGCGTACTTTTTTTCAAAATTTAAACGATATGAAAGCGTATTCTCTTTATAGATAGTGACAGCTGCCAAATTAACACAATGCTTTGTTACTAGGGTAACACGGTGTGGATTCTTATATACATAGTCGATAACAAAAAAAATCCTCAGTCAGATTGAAAACAGAAATGCGTTTTTTCGTCAAATACTCCCTTTAGTTACAATTTATTTATTTAACCATTGGCTTTTTCATCAAAAATGTTGTACGACTTTGATATCCTGTCCAAAAGTTAAGAGGGGGAGGACTATTCATGTCAGCACTCAAAAAGGTTATCAGGGAGTCATCTGAAGTACTTAGAGCAAATATATTCAACAAACTAACTGCGGATATGAGAATGCTGCTAACATTCATATTTTCAAGAAAAAAGTGGTACACAACTCCTACCAATCTCTATTCGACTTTAATTAGTTACAAACTACACTGACTTCATACACTACGTCTCTGATTTTAGTTATATGTGTCTTATGTTTGTTTCGAATTGTCTTTTGACATTTTTTTACAATTTCATATATTGTCTCTGAAGGAAGTTATAGTTTTTATTATTATTTAATTGCTAATCTTTTTTGATACGATGAAAAAAGTATTGAAGTTAATGTGGATTCCTAGGGAACACCAGTGTTGATCATAATGATAAGGATATCCGATAGAGAACCATTGATGCCTACCGTTAAGAAATGGGAATGACTTCCAACTTGAATACTCAACAATTGTCAATCACGAACTGCCTCATGTACTCCTGATTTCAAGTAGAGAGGATTGGATTTTCCGAGAGAAGAAAATACTAAGATCAGATAGTTGTTGGTTGACAGATGGTCCAGAAATACCTTAAGGTTTTGGTGCAGATGACTATAGTCATAGATCCAAGAGTGATATTTGAAACTATCTAGTGACCTATGTGACCGTATTTCCAGCAAAAACCAACACCATTAATTTGTGTTTGCAGAGATTGGTAGAAACCAACCTCACACATTCATCAATAAAAATATTCTCGGACAGCCAAGCGGCTTTGGAAGCACTTGGCTCTCACTGGTACAACTGCAAGTTAGTAGTGAACTGCAAATACATATTTTCTCAATAAAAAAATCAACAGTGATGAAAATGTAATTTTCATATGTAAACGCACCCGTTTCATCCCCAATGGGAGCGCATCCGTTGGAATATTCGTAAAAATCCTTCCTTATTACACATCTACAACATAAAACGAAACTACATACAAACTTTCGGCCTCCAAAAATATAGCAGTACGGAGAAACAGTGATGAAAAGGTAATTTTCATATATGTAAACGCTTCCCTTTCACCCCCACGGCGGAAGCCCCAGTTGGAATTTTTTAAAATCCTTTCTTAGTGCGCATCTAAGACCTAAGAAGGACCAAATTTTAGCTTCCTGAGACTTACCAGTACGGAGAAACACAGATGAATGAGTGAGTGACTTTCACATTTATAAGTATAGATTATATTTGACATAATGTATATAAATGAACATCAGAAATATTTTTAGTGCTGAATGAAAAAAAAATAGAAATGGTAGTAAAATGACTTTTAATCAAGCCTTCATATCTTACCAAAATCGTAAAAAGACATTAATCTGAGTTTTCCCCGAAGCAGCTGGTTTAAAGTTACTTAGTTTTAGTATTCACCCCACGAAATCATAACATAATAGAATATACCGTTTTCATTTGGTGAATTTCGAAAAATAATCTATCTCATTGGATCAGCCCTGCGAAGGTTTCACCCGTTATCCGTTATCATGATACCAAATTTACGAAAGTCAGAGTTCATCAGAAACCCCGCATAAACCCTTTCTGGTATTCAGGATTTTTTATGCCCACATAAACCATAAAAGGTCTAAAAGTCACAAATTTCAGCTTCCATTCTGTATGTTATCAACAGAGTAAGAAACCATAATTATGAAATAAAAAACACTCCGAGAGCAAAATCATTAGATTAGTTTACATTGCATTGCAACCATTTTGCATACATAATTGACTATCAATTTCAAACATACTATGCTTCATTCTGAATTCTGTCTGAAGTGCGGAAATATTTTCGATATGCCTTAACTAAATAAAAAATTCACTAAATGAATTTTCAGGCAAAATTTAATTTATCTTTGTCATGTATAATTATATTTCTACTTTTATTTATGCCACAAATTCAGAATATTTTTATGAAAAGCCTCTCCCGCCCTCTTTCAGTCCATTGGACAAATACATAATGGGAGCTTTGAAATGTTTTCAAAAATATACCTTCAAACATTATTATGGAATATGAATCTCGAATCTGGCAAACTTGAGTAGTTGATGAATTGATGAAGTGTTTTAATGAAATAAGGAATGTGTAAAAAATATATTTGCATGTACAGTTTTCATAGACTGTTTTCTTCTCCTTGATTCCTCATATTTTACAATTTAAATGACTTTAACACTTTTAAAATTGTCTTCATTAATAATTCAGTTTTCGAGTATTTCGTAAGGAAATCATGTGTTGTGTTCACTTCGCAATATACTTTGTTGATACCTATTTCATTTTGATAGAACATGATAGAACATTAGAAATATCACTTTCTATTAGTCTTGATTACGGAATTCAAATTTCGTCAAGGATTTATCACTCAAAAATAATTTGGCCATCAAACACCAAATAAACCGACAATCGTCGCTTCTCCTAACAAATAATGTAATATTCATTTGTAGTTCCTTATTACAAATAAATACAATAATTATTCTCAATCTATAAAACTAATAGAAGAAAAATTCTAACTTTGAAGAAACAAAAATTAAACTGAAGACTAAAGAAAAAAAAAGAAAGAAGAGACGGAAAAGGAAGAGAAAATATGTTGAATATCCATACAGGAAATTTTTCAGAAGAAGGTATAAAATGTATAAAATCAATGACTTTCTGATTGAGCAGGGATGAGATATTTTTTGGAACAACACTCAAATAAGGAAACTTTACTAACTTTATATTTTTGTGGAATATTATTATACAAACTATATATGTTACAACAGAAGAACCGTCGATATAGAGTGATTCGATAGGGAGGAGGAGAAAGTAACCCTTTAAGCCTCAAATTTAAAGTATGTACATCGCTACGAAATCTTATTTTTTTAATCAAATATGATGCCCTGCCCGAGCTTTCACTAAAGTTCATTAGCTTTATCGAGGACTGTAATATAAAAAAGGACATAAGAAATATGTATACATGAAACATAATAACGGAAAAAACAGCGTACCTGTGTTATCTGAGGATATTTGATTTGGAAATTTTAATTTCGAAAGAAGTCTTCAATATCAAAATGACAACTTTTTGACATTAAATAATGTGAAACAGACTGAACAGACCGAATCCCTGACAAACCACTATATACATACATACGGTCGTTACACTATTGATAATAAATGACGATGAGTATAAATCATAATATATATTAAAAAGACCAAATTGCACTTTCTGTTGTCAATTATTCGATTATAATAGAAATATTTTTATTTTTGTAAATGTGCCAGAATTTAGCTTCTGTCTTTTCGACATGACCACACCAAATTTTAAGATTCAACAAAAAATTATAGCCTGTCTGTGCCTCACAGTTCAACTAACAGAAAATGTAAATATGGACTCAAGCATTTCGTTTTCAAATCCAAGTGTAAATTAAAACAGGCATAAAGCAAACAATCCTAACTTAAAAATGGCTTTGTATCTCTTTCTTATTTTCCACTCACGAAATGCGGTCAACTGTTCGTTTTAGTTACACATAGAGATCAAAGGCATGGGGATTTTTTCCTAATAAGAAAAGCTATTCTAGTATTTCCATGGAATTTGAGAATAGAAGCCGTAGGGTGCCGCCCTTCATCTGGGTAGGAATTAGTGTCGCAACGAATAATGCCCACTCAGAGAATATGGCTGCAATAGAAATTAGTTTTATAACGATTCCGTTTCATACCTGCATATTGTTAAATGAGGAATTGGTAGAAACTTTTATGTATGATGATTGATGAATGTTATTTTAGTTTTTTCGATGTTTTGTAATTATATTTTTTACCTAGACTGTAGGGTAAATCTAATCAGGTTCTTACAAAGTTTGTATTGTTATGCATTTTAGATCATAGGCCTTTTCATCACAATTTTTATTGTGCGCATGCATCAGTATCAGCCATCTTTTTCGTACTGTTTTTTGTAATCAAACATTTTAAAGAGCCCGCAATTCATGTTTTGAAAATTAAAATATAAATTGAAGTTTTTTAATTGTATGAAAAAGTGAAAAAAATAAAATGGTAAGTCAAATTAATCAGTAAAAAAACTTTATACTCCATTATAATTATGTTATCTGTACGAAAAGGAACAACAAAACGGTATTTAAAGTGATACACGATACAAATCATTCAAAACCAACACATACTATTTTATAAATTTTCGAAAGCCTTGTCTTGAATATTGCAAACAGATAATCAAATCATCAAGCAAATTACATATTAAAGCATGTGCAAAATGTGCGAAATGTGAATTATGGGTGAAAAAATGTGGCAGGAGTGATCTATTGATGATGTTACTAAGGATACTAATATTGGCTCACTACATTTCATTGGAGAAAGTGATCCAACTGAACAAAACTCTCATCATTTAAGCTATCAGGAATTTCAACATACGTAAATTTAATAAATTTCATAATATATTATGTTATATTAAATATTTCCCTCTAATAAAAATTACTATACATATTCAATTCAGTATTTACATATTTGTCTAATTTATAAGTCAAACAGTTCATCTGAACTCTGTACCCTCTTCATTTCGGGATATCACTTGTGGTGTACCTCAAGGATCGGTTCTAGGACCACTTCTGTTCATTATTTATATTAATGATATATTTGATCACCTTAAGTTTGTGAAGGGGCTTTTATATGCAGATGATGCTACATTTTATTTCTCGGACTCGAATCTTGTCAATTTGAAACAGAAGGATGAAAACTTGATTGAAAAGATCGATGCATGGTTAATACTGAACGGTCTGACACAAAACAAATCAAAAACACAGAAATTGATTTTTTTCCTTCCAATTTTTCATCTAACAGTAATCAGTATGTGAAGCTATTAGGTATTACTTTAGACCAGTCATTCAAATGGTCCCATCATCTCTCTCTCATGTCAACTCTTTCTCATGAGAAGACTGAAAAAATCTGTCAGCCCAGATATACTCATGATTTCCTACTTTTCTCTTGTTCATAGCCACCTGACTTATGGAATTTTACTTTGGGGTAACTCTATCCATACTTCCAGGATTTTTGTGATGCATAAACGTGCGGTCAGAATCATTGTAGAGTATAGAGTATTCAACAAGAACCCCAAGAATTCGGAAAAATCCTCTTGTTGTCCTAACGAGTATCTAGTGGACTTCAAAGATTCCAGGAAACCGGTTGGAGAAAGAGACGATATATTCTTATGAAACGG
This sequence comes from Leptinotarsa undecemlineata, assembly GCA_015342065.1. Lineage (NCBI taxonomy): Eukaryota > Metazoa > Arthropoda > Insecta > Coleoptera > Chrysomelidae > Leptinotarsa > Leptinotarsa undecemlineata. The sequence goes on from WOGP01007192.1 coordinate 7,358, forward strand.
TAGCTACATGAGCTACATGAGTATGGTGAATAAGTAGGAAACATTATTATTCCCGTTTATCATTAAAACATCATTCTTGAAATTCTTCGTCATGAAGAACACTTGTGAAATGCTATTCATGTAGCAAGTGTTTCCTTGTTTCCAAAGATTTCAAATCAGATCAGAATCACATTAGACAATGGAAGTCTTAACTAGAAAAATTAATCATGGAACATTGTTTATCACTTTTAAACACGAATTTATCAGAATGGTACTCTGATAATGAATTTGATATCTTGTTTAGAATTTTGCTCTTGGGTCCATATACATCGGAACAGTTAAATTTCTCAAAGTTTTTTGTTATAGCTGAATCTATGAAATGGGAGAAAATAAATGTGTTAGGAAGTCACAGTAATTTTTTCAGATAGGTATTCAGTTGTCCGAATATCGAATATGTTCTGATGTCTTCTGTCACTCTAGAAAAGTATTTACTGAACTCATCAGGGGTTATATTTTTTTTTCGTGTCTCTCGTGATTTATTCAAATTCAACTGTCCGGGTTTTTGTTATCAGATAAAAAAACATATCAATCACAAGTGGCTTTTTTGTTTGCCCTGAACATTTTTTATATTTTTTTTCGAAAACTCTACAAGCCTGTTCATCCTGGTCAGAGTTTGTTGCATCGCTGATACTTTTCAAGTCGATATAGTATTACGGATCTTTTTCAAGTCATCATTGAAACATTTCAAGTTTTACCCCCTCAACTTTTTGAACCATAGAAAAATGTTCGGCACAAAAAGTAACTTTAATGTTCAGAAAGTATTCTCTTCGATTTGATATCGCATTCGAAAAAAAATCCCAATCAAAAAGCTGTAATTACCTTTCAAACTTGCCCAATGCTCCTGTTGAGAGTTAGCATCTCAGAACCTTCTTTGGGCACAACAAACGCAAGACAATAATATTGAAGGTTGACTAATTTAAGACAAATCTAATTCAGCCACTGCTCGCCAAAATACATTATTGAATGCTGGCTGTCTTTCAAAAATAAAAAACTTTATATATTTCATTCATGATAATACTCTAGATAGATATGCAGAATGTTGACCATATTGTCACTCCTACAGAGCGTGTCTAAGTAAGACTCGTTCTGACGATCAGTAAATGCAACGAATAGACTATTTTCTTTGAATGAAAGAAACGATTCACCCAAGCACCAGCGGCCACATTTCTGGTTTCCACGCTTTTTCGAAGTTACTTTCATCAATGAATCTTGAATGCAAATGCAGTTTGGGGCGCATCGAATTTAGCTTCTCTACTTCCAATTCTGGAAAATTAAATGTGATAAATGCGAAGCAAAAGAGAGATGAATTTTCAGCAGCCCTAAAACCTAGCAGGGGTCTCTCAGGAGTCTGTGCTTGAACCCACATTATTTACGATATACACAGCAAATTGCATATAACGTGGAAGACCATATGTTACGTTATCTTTGTGAAGTTTGCTTTGATTTCCATTGACATTTGGAAAAATCATATATACCATTTTGTCATAGGTAAACTGAATTATAGTTTACTGAAGTTCATTAGTTTCACCAATATAGGATTTTCCGCACTCACAGGGTAGGGTATCCGGTAAATGCAATTCTAATAATCGCAGTCCGCATTTGTTGGCCTGTTTTTCGTGAGGCTGCTACAGATAGTGTTTCCGGATCTGAAGCAGGTTCTGATGTTGAACTTGGACCCAATTCTTCCTTTCCTTCTCGATAATATTTTGATGTAGGGAAGTGCAAGCACTAGTTGTGAGGTTTCTCTTCCTTACGAGGCTCTTGCTGTCTTTTGGAGTAGCCATGGCTACTCCAAAGCGATGGTGGAACATACTTTGGCTAAAAGATAGCAAGAGCCTCGTAAGAAAGCAGAGCCGTCACAACCAGTACTAGCAATTCCCTACATAAGAAGATTATCGGGAAGGATAAAAAAATTGGGTCCAAGGGTAACATCAGAACCTGCTTCACATCAGAAAATACTATCCCTTAACAGCCTCACGAAAACCAGTCCACCAAACGTGGACTGCGATTCCAAGAATTGCATTTTCCGGATGCCTTGTGAGTGCGGAAAATCCTATATCAGTGGAACTAAGAGGCCATTGAATGTTTGTATTGCCAAGCACAAGAAACAAACGCATCAAGGGGAAACCAGCCAGGAATAGCAGAGCATGTTTGGACCCATCAACATAACATCGAGTGGTCCCAAGCTCAGATCATACACGGGAAGAAACACTGACTTAGGAGGAAAATCGAAGAAGCCGCATACATGTTGTCCAACGGCGCATTCAGTTAAGCTAGCGTAGAGATACGCAACATATGGAACCCCATAATCAAGCGAAAAATGGCCAACTCCCGCCAAAGGGATATCTTCCCGCTAAACCGGTGAAATGGAAAGAAGAGATAAGTGAAAGTACTCGAATGACCCATAAATAGTCATCAATCGGAGGAATTATTCATGTCATCGTGAACTAAAACTGTCGTGAAGTAACTTGGCTTGGAATCTCATAATTTTTTATTTTCATTTTATGTTTGATTGTTTTATTTTTTCCTTGTATTTCATTTCACTGTAATTTGATTTCAAGGTTAATTTGGTTAATATAATTATTATTTTCAGTTATTATTTTTAATTTTCCATTTGTATTGGTTATTTTAGGGATTTCAAATCATTTTATATGATATTAGACAATGGGAGTCCGAAATGATGAAATTCATCATGAAACATTGTCAATCATCTTCAAACAAACGTTATAATTTCCTTATATCACTTGATTCAACATCGAATAGTTTTTTGTTACAAATTTGTCACGTGAACTTCATGTCTTTTATTTCATGAAAAACTTGGTTGTTGATCTGAAGTAGTTGATATTTTCATCTATATAAGCCTCTATAATTGAAGTAAATATCACACTGGAGAAACATCGTAGGATTTTTTCCGTGCGTCGGTCCACATTCCATAAATCTCATGTACGATGTGTAAAGTATCGAAAGTGGTATCTCCTACGTTTGAGAGCTTAATAACGAGAAAATATTTCCACGGGGTCACACCCTGGACAGTAACTATCTATTTAAGGACCAACGACTGGGGAGAATAGCAGCCGTTTTGTCTCCAGGGAAATGAAAGACATACATATTTGGTATTATCTCTTGGAAATATGGTCAAAACTCGGAAAATGGCCATCTTCTCGCGTTTCTCATTCCAGGCAATAGACACTGTGTGATTCTGTTGGCATGAAAAAGCAATTTGATTCATAGCTGAGCCAGGTATGGTGTGTTATTTTGTTCCCTTTCTCTCAGTTCCACTGTTCATATTCGGAAAACTGAGATTGAAGCAATAGCGGTATTATATACATATTGTATCTCCTTATTTGGAGAGATGGAAAAATAAAAAATTGCCTGTGAACTAGATCAAAAGTTAGATGCAATAGTCACGTTCGTAATGTAAAATTAGACCGCATTTTTTTCAAATGTTATTATACGTTTTGATGCGTCACTCCATTCTAAATTTGGTTATATGAAGTACACTATGATTGCCTAAGGGTTCTGTAGAATTAGGTTAAGTAATGTACAGTGATGTAAAAAATATACAGGTGACGATGCGTCTATTTACAATGAATTCTACACCCACATTTGATGTGCTGCACGTAGCGATCCTACTATTTTCTATGAAGTAATGAATTGGTGCCAATCTGATATGTTGCACCATCTTTGTTTTTTTTTCATGACTTCTGTATTCCTTTCCCTTTCATCTGTTGTGCTACACCTGCTAATTTAACTATTATTAGCGAAGATACAACTTGGTGCTTTACTGACATGTACGTTGCATACCATATTTCTTTCTTTCATTGATAAATTCAACAATTTTATCCTGTCACAGAAAGGGATCGAAAGTTGAAATGCTAGATTCTCGTCACCACAATTTTTTTCTCAAACGACAACCAAAATCATTTTTTTGTTATGTTCATCCACATCTGGTTTTGTGGTCATCTTCTCCTGATGATGCCAATTTGATTCACGAAGATACGGCTTAGTATCCTTCTGGTATGTTTGATCGTATGTTATAACGTTAGGCCCATCTTCGGCTTAGTCATGGCGACGAACTGGGTTCAATTCTCCAATATTTTTTAATTTAAATTCTCCCAACCGGTGGCCACTGGGACCACATGACAGCTGCTTTCTGGGTGGTTTGTCTGGCTGAAGGGAGAACAACCGCGGCACAGCGGTGGCTTCTGATTGGTCGACTGGGTGATGACGAAAAGTGAATGAGTGGAAGTGGTCTGAAGTCAGGCCACATAAAAGATATATTCAAAAGATATGTTCAAACTGTTCTCTATCATAAGCTACCCATCTCCATTGCTCTGTGACAGGTATTTTTTATCGATTAAACGGTTTTATTTTTTTGGCTTACCCTGTTTGTTTGGGTCAAATCAAGTGATTGAAGTTTGACCCCCTTCCTGTTGACAGATTGATTTAGCACACGATGACAAAATAACTTGATGAATTCGATATCTTGGTAAATCCAAGATGGCCGCAACTACAAAATAT
>WOGP01007193.1:0-11917 GCA_015342065.1 Leptinotarsa undecemlineata
TCAGTATTGGTGTGAGGCATGTGAAAGACCGCTCACAAATTTCACAAGAGTGTCAGCATGCATAATATGTAATAATGTCAAACCTGTGACAGAATAATCGTGGACCTATTGTTCAAAGTAAAAACAACAGCCCTTTTCAGGGCTACATTATTCACACAAACAGTAGTTGTAGTAGTAATAGTCACATATTATGTGACAAATGACTACTTTGTCTAATTAAGTGTAAGTTGGAAATTTGTTAGTCTTTGAATATCTGTGCATTATATGACAAATTACTACTTTGACTGGAAAGTCGAAGTTGGAAATTTGCTAATCATTGAATATCTGTGCATATGATGATGAGTTTTACTTTAACTGAAAGTTGAAGTTGACAATTTATCAATTATTGAATATATATGCATAAAATGATGAGTACAACAGAGTAGGATGATGGTACTTTCACATACATTTTGCTCAAGACTATAATGTTAACCTAATGTTAACAATGGTATGAACCTATTTCAATTTCAAAGGGTAATGATAGCTCTAAAAAGAGCTGTTTTCTTTGTTTCAGTCTTTAATTGTAGCCCCGAAAAGGACTGTTTTTTTTTATTAATCCATGCAATGTTATGTACTAACGCTCCTCATCATCAGAAACAACGATGATGGTGTCGTCATCTGAATCATCTGTATCTCATGATATACTAATGATGTCGTCCTCATAATCATCTGAATCAGATGATATACTAATGGCATCGTCCACATAATCATCTAGCTCATTATCCTCTAGATCGTGTAACTTTGCATCTACTTCCTCTTGCATACCTTCTTCTATACGTTCCGGAAAATCATCAGGTAGATCATAGATGCGTTGCAGAAATTTGGCGAAATTTGTACTGAAATGATCGGATGTTTAATCTATTTCATGTACCTGGGTGGGACCTGTACTCATCATAGATTACTCTGGTACACTCGTCGGTTTGTTGGTGGAATCAACAATCGACATTGAGGAAGAATGATGTAGAACTGGGATTGATACCATATTTATATTGATAAAAATGTAGGGGGTGGAGTGTAAATGTAGAACAATTCATCGTTTGAAATTCGAAAGCACCAAGAATAACGATTGACATGAAAACTCTGAGTGATTATTAAGAGGAACTCTTAGTGATTATTATGAAAAACTAATAAGGGAGAGATAGGAAGACACTGCCCCAGCCTCGCAGTGCCTCGTGTACACCAACCAAAAGTGTGTACTCCGTGGAAGGAAGGAAAGAAAAGGACATGGTTGGAAGAAACAGAGAAACGATTACATATCGTAGTCGTCGTCGGAATTCAGGACATCATCATTATCATCATCAATTAGGATGGGCCCCCAAACGGCTCGCGCTTTGCTCCGCTACGCTCCGCACGCGCTCGGGGGTCACCGATCCACCTCTCGAGTAGATCCACCTCATGAGTAGATTCACCATGCTGGTTCAATTAATACATCATCTGTTGGTTTCGGTTTTGGTTCTATTATCCTAAAATTTGGATTGATATTCAGTCCTGGATACCCCAGTCCACCTGACGAACTAACTTTATGTTTTATTTCCAAAACTACAACTTTCTGTTCCAAAGCAACATATTTTTTCATTGTAGATGTTGTATGAGAAATTTTTGATTCTATATCACTTTTTAAATTGTCATATTTACGAGACAGAGTTATCCGACCCTCTGTAGTTTTATCGTCGAATGCTTGACGTGCATCGCGAGCAACATTACCTATCTGCAGTCTGCGTTTGGTGCGATTCCAAGAATTGCATTTACCGGATACCCTGCGAGTGCGGAGAATCATACATCGGTGAAACTAAGAGGCCTTTGGAAGTTCGCATTGCTGAGCACAAGAAACACACACAGCGAGGAGAAACTAGCAAATCTGGAATAGCATCATAATAGCTGAAAGATTCTGCCAGAAGTTCATAAATCTTCTTGCCATCCACGTGTTCAGTGTTTGTTTGGCAAAGCTCAAAGTGATGCCAATGATAGGTTCCGGTCCAATGAAGCCGCTTGCAGCACACTCCTTTGCAAGGAAGTCAGCAGCTTCATTGCCTTCCAGGCCAGTATGGTCAGGAATCCAGACCAGACACAATTTGTTAAGTCTTCCTATCGGGGAGAGTCTTTTTTGGCAGTTTGCTACCAATTTATACATTGCTCGGTAGGAGTCAGAGCTTCCAACGCCGCTTGACTGTCCGAAAATATTTTTAATGACTTGTGAGTGAGGTTGGATTTATCCAATCTCTCCGCACACAATTTAGTAGCGTAAAATTCCTCTTGAAATAGAGTCGCAAAAGTTCCTAGGCTGGTAGATAACTCTATCCTGGGTCTGCGACTGGAAACACCTGCCCCAGAATCAGAAGGTGTTTTTGATCCATCTGTAAACCAACAACTACCTGTTCTCAATATTTCCTTATCCCGCAGGATCCAGTCCTCTTTACTCGGAAACAGTACTGTATAAGACAGTTCGTAGTTGACAGTTGGAGGCATGAAGCCAGAGGTCATTTCCAGAATGCTGTGACTTCCAATGTCAACCACCAGTCTGTTGCACTCTGCATTGAATTTATTTGTGCAATTGGCATCGTGCACAAGTCAGTATGCAGTCCATCTAGCCCTCTTTACAGAAAAATGTGGAGAGAAGGTAGATCTAGAAGGATCTCTATTGCCGCTGACGGTGTTGTACTGATGACACCACTGATAGCCAGACAAGCCAGTCTCAGTAAGTCAGAGAGCTTCGCTTGGGCCATTTTCTGTAAAGCCTTCGGCACCAAGCGATTGCACCATCAGTGATCATTGGTCTAACAATCATCCCATAAATCCAATGGATTTGTTTGGGACCTAAACACCAAGTTTTACCACAATTCCTTCGACATGTCCATAGAGACAGTCTGGCTTTGTGTAAAACTTTTTCTAGTGAGCATTCCAGGTGGGTCTTTTATCAAGTACAATGCCAAGATATTCCACCTTCATTGCAAATGTAATGACCACACCATTAAGGGAAAGTGACGTTAGAAGGTCCAATTTTCTGCTCTTGCTTGCACAATTTTGCTGTGGTTGACAGACATCTGCTTTGTCAGGCACCAACTGTGAACAACGTCCAAACGCCCTTTATAAGATATTACAAGCTACCTTTCTCGACGTAGACTTTGCCAGGATGACGAAGTCATCTGCATAAGCTTGCAGATCAACTTTTCTTCTGTCGAGGGCATCAAGCAGACTATTCACCAGGATAGACCATAGAAGGGGGGAAAGTACCTCACCTTGAGGGCAGCACCTGGTGACCCTAAACCTGATAGCCTCGCCTTGAAGAGTCGTAGTTGCAGTTTTGTTTACTGGCATGGCATAGATTCAATGTTCTTTCAGGAAGCTGATGAGCCATAGCATCAAAGTTTGAAACATTGACTATGATTTCTGTGAGTGCAAGAATATTAGGACTATTTGTTTACAGATGTTAGTGCACTGAGTTAACATTTGAATTGAGTTCTCTGATGTTGGAAAAATCGATTCTGAATTGAATTGAATTTGAATTTGAATTTGAATTTGAATTTGAATTTGAATTTGATTTGAATTTGAATTTGAATTTGAATTTGAATTTTAATTGAGTTCTCTGATGTTGCAAAAATCGATTCTGAAGTTGCTAGTGGGTATTTTAGCAACTGCAGTTACTATGCTACCCTGTGGACTGGTGTTGGGAAAACCACGTGGATTGTCGGAAATAGTGGGCTTTAAATAACTTCTACAGGATGATTCCATCGAATCAGCCCCCAACCGGGGTTCCGATTAGGGAGCTATTCTACTTTCGGAATATTTTGACCATAGGTGCGCCACCCTTGAAACCGCAAATAAAGGCACAGTAACGGAACATTAGCCTGAAAGAAACGTCACGCTGTCTTAGCCGCTGCAATGGTATCTCATCAGGCGATGCCAGGTGGGACCAGCATCTACCATTTGCCATTTGGATTTCTTTTTCACCACCACACTAAGTATACATAGTTTTTCAATAAAAATTAATGCATGTATCTCATTGTAGAAGTAAATATGTCCAATTTTACGTATACCAAAATATTTCATTTTTGTTGCAGATGGAACAAATAAAATGAGATTTTTTTTCATTCTTTGAAAGTGATGTACAGTCAAACCAGATATTTAGCAGACGTCTGACTCTTCTTCCGTTCAGTTCAATTGATCCCTTCACTATTCCTTTGCGGAACTCCATACTCCATAGATCTGAAGGTGCTCGATCTGTCGCTCAGTATGATTTATTTTTGACTATCGCTGATCAAATATATAAATATTGTGTGTGGATAATTTCAAAAATTAAATATGTCAGAATGATAATATTTTTTCCCCTTCGACACTTTTATATATATTGATAAGTAATATCAGAAGTATATTTTATACAGGTACCCAGACAGAACCAGATATTCATCGAATATTACCTCTATATCATAAAACGAACGTATATATTCCAAATATTCATAGAATATTCTTGGATATAGGCTTGTCCGCTTTTCAATCTATTGTTGACAAATTAATTTGCAGGTAGTGGTACCACTAGTTAATTACCGAAAAATCAATTAGAATAATCATCATTCAACAAACGAAGTCCACATCGGACCAAAAAACTTTAGGTATATAAACAGTTACCCTTGTTTTCAGATTCAGTATCAATTTGCTTCTCCTGAAGATGCTAACCTTGTTAGCGAAACGCGCGTCGAGTGCAAAAATAGCAATTTGGTGTTAGGGTAATTGGTCTCTAGAAAAAGTTTTCAAAAATCGGTTTGCAAAACCACTCACTACCTCACCTAACCCCACGAACATATGGCACTGATAAAGAAATATTATGAAATGGACAAAAAATCAGTATTCAGCTAGTCCAGCTAGCCGTGCCCTTATTCCTCAACTACATTTGATAGCACGTTTACTAACTATCTGGGCGACTAGGGGCCACTGGCAAGAAATGTTTATGACTGTAATCTTATTTTGTTGCCGTTCCAATTGGGAATGGATAGACTATACCACTACTGCAAGTTCCTCTACACGTCATAAAAAGTTGTAAATGTTCATGTTCATGTTATTCGAATTTTTTTGTGCCACTTTCAAATTGGGATAATGAACGTTATTGTACAATTTGTTCCAGATATCAATAATGGAAGACTGGCTGATGCATTTTTGGACGAAAGTCAGGAATACTCTACTGGTGAGCAAAGTTTGAATAATTTTAATTTAGTGAAATTTTTTGAAGGACCTCTCCTACCACTTATTTAAAATATCTCATTAGTGGGTTCATTTCAGTATGTATTGTTTTTGGAGAATATATTTTTTCATGAATATTATGTTTCATTACTTATGTGTATCAAAGGTTCGCCAGGAACCCTTCAGGAAATATTCTCCAATAGATATATGTATCTATGGCATAATCATTGCATAATACAATATCTTTAAATGTATATTCATGAAATATTCTTGGAATATCTATTGCTATGTAGGTACACACCATGTATTGACAGCTACCGTGGAAAAATGTTGCCAAGAAACCATAAACAACTACGATAACTTCGAATCTAATTAATTTGTTTTATTAGCTTTGATTCTATCTCGAAACGACACAAACAATTGAAAAATTTATCATTGTTATTGAAGTACAGCAATGAGTTGATGAAAAGGCATATTGAAAATTACAAAACCGGAACCTTCTATATACTTTCAGTTTCCACAAGGTCAGTGGAGTGCATAGGTTTTATTTATCGAGTTTGATTGAATATGTGAATTGTCAGCATTTCTGGACGAATTGGATAATACTCAATTATTATCAAACTTCCGTTCTGAATTGACTAATTGTGTTTTGATTGATTCAAGTAGATTTTTCACCTTCTCAGAATGATTTTCAAATGTTTTCTAATGCCCAACAGAAATTTGATTTCTGTTTCGTAACAATATTAATTTCAATGTTGAAAGTAATGGAATATTTTAAATATTTACTCAAAATAGGACGCTTTCGTTAAATATAGCATTGAAAAGTACAGAAAAACTTTAATTATTATTTTATGATGAATAATTGTTCAGATTTGTGCAATATTTTGTAGAATTGGAAACTAACCGGACATCTATCAGAGAATTTCTCAAACACTACACCCTTCGATGACATTCCTCTCCATCAACAAAATCGTTGTTTCAAGAGAAAACGACAAAACTATTTGTGACAATTGGTTCGTCTCCTAAATAACAGATGGCGATACATATATTACATCTATCAAAATTTGTGTTTAAATTTGATGTCTTTAATTTGGAAACTTCCATAGAGGTGTTAACAGATTTGAAATTATCGCAAAAAATAAACAACTGAACCGAAATATTCAGGTGAGTCGATTCAAAGAGAGATAAGGTCGAAAATGAGATGAAATGGATAACAATAAATAAAAAATTAAAATGTTGCTACGAAAACAAATCGATGTGACCTGAAATAAATGAATTAGTGACTGTGTTGAAAAAAGAGTAAGGAGTCAAATATTTGCAAACAATGACAATGAAAGAGAATATTAAAAGGGCAAAAACAGAGTATTCAGGACTGTTGGTAGTCGTTGATTGATTGAGAGTGTTGAAAAAAAGTTTTTGGTAGTCTTATTACACATTCTTATATTTGCAGGTTTCAAACACTCTCCCTAATAAAAAGAGGCACTTGCTTTTAGTACTGTTTTTCCATTTTTATTGGGCCCATTTTTCCATTCCTGAAGAGTAGTGTCCGTCAAAATATTTTTAGAGAATGCCACGTAAAGTGACTAAGTAATATTTGTTTTGTATCGATTTTTTATGATATCAAGGATAGGTGGCTACCTAGGTTGTCTACAATGAGGTAGGTATTTCACTGCATCAGAAGGAGGATTGATGTAATTTCAACCGAGTCTGGGAAAGTGAATAAATTAAACCACCCGTTTCATAATCCAGTTCCATTACCACTTGCTGGAAATATTACTAAAATGTAAGATGTTATTCTTTCTGGATATTTATGAAATCTCCAAACTGAGTTGTGGGCCAGGTTTGTTTCGTCGTAGTTCATAATGTTCCATGCAGGTACGTTCCATATTTTATTCATCAGGTTGTCGAAGTAATCTTTAATGATTTCGTGGAATGATTCTTCTCGTGATCTCTTAATGTTTTTTAATATCCTCAGAGACTGCTCAGCTTTATATCGTCCTGAAAATAGCAAATTCTCTGACTGTGAGCTTCTTCTTGAATTTTTGTCTTTCCCTTGCGATTGAGAAAATCTTTCACCAACAGTTTTTTACGGTATCAATTGGGTTACCCCACTCAGTGCTAATGCCAATTTGATTGGTGAAACTCGCGTCGAGAATAACACTACATTTCTGGTGTTTGGAAAAAGTATTTGTTTTGTATTTACTTCACGCCAAAGGTTCCAGTTTGACCTTTTATTGAATCTTTTGATTACAGATATAACTGTTATATGATTTCACAACCTGAATATATTTCTTAAATACAATTTCCCACTATACTATAATTGCATAATAGTTGGCACTGAATTCTCAGAAATATTATTGTATTTAAATGAAAACATTGTTGTCAAGGTTGTGGTTCAATATATTTTATCATAATTTTTTTTCATATATTCACCATAATTTCCGTACGCCTTTGCAAGAGACCGAATAAGAATGGAAATTTATTCATACTGAACAACAAACAGAATGGTTTCCACTTACATAATGTACAGTTTTTTTAAAGTTCTCTACATATAGTATTCATTGAGTACCATTGACACTATTAAAATCGATATAAAATATAACAATGTAAAATAATAAATAATAAAAGTAATGTAAAAAAAAATTCAGACACATTCGAGCTGTCCCTCTGTAATACTGAAATATCCAGTTCACTGTTACTCACCATTTTGTTTCCGGTTTCGAGACATTGTTGAAGAGGAGACAAATTGTTTGAGACACGAAATAGATTGTGTATTCTTCTCAGTCCCTACGTCAGGTACGATAAAATCAATATTATAGAGAATATCAGGTTCTTTCAGGTTCTTAGAATGATTCAATTATCGTATATTAAATTCCTGTAATTGACTAGAATACGATATGAATTTCTGGACTTTTTCTATAGTATCAGAATATAAAAAGGTCTTTGGATTCCAAATGACACAACCATATTCCAGCTTAAAACGAATAATGGAGCTGAAGAGTAGCCACCAAGTGTCGTGATTGAATTCTTAAGAGGAAGCTCATTTTTCTATAACATTCAGTATTCAATGTGCCTGAAGAAACTGAATACACCAGTAAAAATGGTCCCGAGATCTTTAATCTCATTGATTCTCCTTGAATTGGTATGATTAAAAAATAATATTCCTTGATAGTAGGTGACTTCTTTCGTGTGAAACTCATTATTTTGCATTCAGCTTCGTTGAGGTCAAATTCTGAAAGCAAATAGATAGATTATTGAGATAGTCTTGAAGCATATCACAATCTTTTTCACTTTCGATTCTTCTAAAAAGCTTGAAATCATCGTCATATAGGAGAAATTGAGAATGCCCAATATATCGAGAAACGTCATTGACAAATAACACGAAAAGGATTGGTCCCAAAATTGAGCCCTGCGAAACTCCCGAAGTAGCGGTGAATTTGAACTAAGATCACTGTTTCGCGTATATCGAATGAAAAAATATTTCGTTATCCAATACGAAAGTTATTATATTTCTACTGTTGCACTTTTATTTATCTAGATTTAAAGATTTGCTTTCCCGGTGGGAAGGCCGCCCTTGGAAGCGACAACAAATTTCCCATTCAACTCAACAAAGAATATGTAAGTAATTTCAAATGAAATGAAATACGGTAGAATATAACTGGTACTCCAGATAAGTGGCCATTATTTTTATTGAAGTGCTGGATCCCGAAAACTCCTCCTCAAATTTTAAATTAGAGAAAAGTCCTCGCGACAAACCCGCGTATACGCCATCTGCTGCTTATATTTCTTGAGGAGTGATTATGGTCCCGGCTTTCTGCGAGTAGAAATACGTGTGGAAAGGACATCAATAACAGGGTTTTTCTGAATTGACCCGGGTTGATAAAATGATATCACGGCATTGCTGCTCTGATGGATTTCCGATGACAAATAATATTTCTCAAGAGATGAAAAATGAGCGGGAGCTCTATGTTGTCTGTTGGGCCCTTTGAAATAATTGAAAATCGAAAGCTTTCGAACGATAATGGAGAAAATATGGAGAACTGTGATGCTTTCATATTTTTCATGGAGGGGGACCATTCGCAAGATGTATTAGGAGTGTTTACTAATAGAAAGATTTTCCTCTGCATTATGAATAAATACACCAATTCCTTAAATTGAAAAAGCAAATATGTTATGGAGAGATAACTCCACTTGGAAAATCAGGGATGGAAAAACATCCATACTAGAAAAAAACTATCTCTCTACGCCTTCTCTTGATTTTCAAGCCATCCTTTCTTGTTATGTTTTTCATTTACATTGCCATGTCCACCAACTTTTCCTGTTGACCAGGTGATCTGTAAATCAATTATACTACATCCAAAAAACAAAACAACCCAAACAACGATAGATGCGTGATCAAAGGATGATCACCATGCACATTTGCATCTATTGGGTTGAATACGCTGATCAATCATATTCAACTGCAATCGGTTGGCGGCATGTTTCAGGTATATCGCTACACAATGATATTTTGAAGTTTGAAAGTTTTAAAACGTCAAGTACTGAAAGGGTTGAAGAAACTGCTACACTCTACCTTGAAAAATACCAAAAAAAATTGCATCTTGATATTAATGAATAAAATGTTATTACGAACATTTACAAAAATCAAATTGAAGTGAATCCTTTATTGCCCGTTGATAAAATCGTGAAAACTGTAAAAAAAAATTGCTCCTTGTCACTCTCCTCGTTGCTGGTGGCGAGTTTCACGTCGTTCCTTTCTTTGGTCGAATTTCTTCTTGACCGAAAATTGAACTGTCTGATTTCGACTCTAGATGGTCAATATGATTCATCATTCATTTTTTCCAGTAAATGAAATACCTTCTGGATCCTTATCCTTCCGAAGAAAGCTCACTATATGAATTTCATTTCTTCCATAGATTATTGGATTAGGAAAATAAAATTTGTGGATACGATGTGTTATTGACTTTATTATTTATTTGAATTGTGGAGGGTTGAAAACTCAAAAAGCATATAGACAATTCCAAAAATAATGTATATAAGCTCATGAGACGATATTTCACAAAATCAAGTATCATTTCCGAGTTTTCTCAGCTGCAAATTACCATCACCTGAGTATTTATGACACATATATTCACAAAGCTCAATCTCATCAGTGACAGGTGAAAAGCATTATGACAATAATCCAAATCTGAGATATCAATACCGAAAAAATATTCAATAATTCTCTGTCATTTCCCTGTCTGAAAATCAAACCCTCGGTTCATTTTTTTACCAAAGCTCCCCACAAATCATATCGAGAGTCTTTCATTCGAACAAAGAGAAAGGACTGGATCACATATCTGCAATTGAAACATTCTGCATCTTGGAAATGGATCGCCTGTCACAGTCAGCGGTGTTACCGGCGTTTCAGATTGTTTTTGGGAGCAACTTCTATTCGAATGGAGAGTAATAAGAATATGAAATTGAGGGTCGAAAACGCCATCTCTTTGGTTCCAATTGTTTCTGTTCGATGAAAAATTTCAGGGAATACTTTTCGTGTTGGATTTCGATCAGTGTATACGTTTGGTATGATGACCAGGACACCATTGCTGTTATGAAAGAATAAGTAGTGTTTCATTTTATTGGGAAAGCGGAATTGTGGGCTAAAAAACAATAATCAACAGAAGAAAATTCTTCAACAAGAAATTATCGATTACTTCAAGACGTACTTCTGCTACTTGCTTATTTGGTGCTCGACAAGGGGGCCCGAGGTGTGAGGCGGAGTCCCACACTCTTTGAATCTCTACGATGCTCATTCGATCCTGCATCGTTTACTCTCCGAAACACACCTACGTCGAGTTGAGTTTTCCACAAGGTTCCGCTCGGATGTCATGAAAATGGCAAGAAGATCAGCTCCATAAGAGCATGGGATTTTGCACTCATTGTCTCTATGTCCATTTACTGGTGGTTTGAATTTCCCGCTCTACGCGCGGTAACTGATTGGATGACAGTAAAAGTGAAGGAGTGGGCTCTGAAAGCCTAGGGCCCAAATCACACAGAATGGACATCTTCCGTGTCAATGGGCCAGAGTTCCAAAAATCGACAAATTAGACCTGCTCAAATTTGCACTTATTTTTCCATAACGAATGACTCAGAACTCTACCAGCTGTGGTGTATTTCATCAGTTCGGACTTCCATTGTTTGATATAATATAAATTGATTTGATATATCTGAAAAAAAAATTAAAATTTTTTCGGAAAATAACAATTTTATTAAATAAAAAACTGAAATTACAAATAAATAACATACAAGTAACAACCAAAAAAATTAAAATTCCAAATATTGAAAAGCTGAAAATCAAAAAATATTATTAACAAAATACTGAAAATTAAAAACTAAAAGATTCCAAACCAAGTTACGTCACGACGTTCAGATTGTTAGTAACCACAATCGTCTTCGGGTGATAACTGGACTTATTCCTCCGAGA
The DNA here is from genome assembly GCA_015342065.1 of Leptinotarsa undecemlineata. Classification (NCBI taxonomy): domain Eukaryota; kingdom Metazoa; phylum Arthropoda; class Insecta; order Coleoptera; family Chrysomelidae; genus Leptinotarsa; species Leptinotarsa undecemlineata. Next base: position 11,678 of record WOGP01007193.1, read on the forward strand.
TCTGACTATTTATAGGTCAGTCGGGTACTTTCACCTATCCCCTCTTCCCTCTCACCTCTTCATTGGTTTCAGCGGGAGATGACCGTGTTGAACGTCATGAGTTGATGCGTTGTTGAACAATATATACACGGCTTCTTTGAATTTTCTTCCAAACCAGTGTTCCTCTGTGTGGATGATTTCAACTTGAGCCCACTTAATGTTATGTTGATGGCTCCAAACATGCTCTGCTATTTTGGATTT
>WOGP01007194.1:0-11916 GCA_015342065.1 Leptinotarsa undecemlineata
ATTGCTGAGACATCCAAGTCAACTTGCCAAGTTTTTATGTTAGTGTTGGTGGTTATCAACCGATAACTGCGGTAGCAGAAAATTGGGAAGCTATCCTGAAATGCTATCGGAAATCGAATCCACATAGTTCTAGAAATGATGTGAAATCTAAAAAGGTTAATGCGATGAAGCTGCTGGAAAATAATTCCATTAAAATCAAAAGATAAATAGTACCATTCTGATCACATCCACATTGATTTTAATTTAAGAGCCACCGGTAGACAGCTGTTTCAGCCTATTGGGTATCGTCAGTACAGGGCAGGCGGTCCACGATTGAAAACAAAATGTGAAAAGTACTTGATAAAGATAACTGCGTAAACGCAAGCGAGACATAAGTGGAACCACCTATTGGTGTGACATCCAAGTCAGCTTGCCAAGTTTTTATGTAAGTGTTAGTGGTTTGACCAATCAACAGACAACTGCGATAAGTTATCTTATCGCAGATATACCTCTATACTCTGTCCATTTAAGCAACAGAGTGTTCCAAAACATTACCATGCATAGTGCATGTGATCTCCCAGACAAGGCTTCTCGTGCAGAGTCACACTAAGGAACGACCAAAATTTTATTATTTTTTTCAATAATATGCGACACTCTCAATTGGTTTACGTTTGGTCGTAGTATTTATACGTGAAAAATCATTCATTCCGGAACTTTTCAACGTCAAACTGTTGTTTAATATATACATGTTTATCCCAATGGTTCGTACTTGAAACTTCCAGAAAGAGACGTACCGCACACTCATCATATGCTGTTGGGATAATAGTATTCGCAGAACAAAGATCTCAAGACGTCTCGTCGACGTAATTCACGCACCACTTTCTCGAATTACCGACATAAAAGCCCTCTACGGAAATATTTTACATTATAATAAAACATTCCCTGCATTTGGAGTTGCCTGTTTATGGCCTGTTTATGCTTCCGCGAGACGGTCTTACATAAAATATGAAGGCATTAATGCCATGCACGGATTTTTCGATGAACGCTTATATGGCAGTCGGGGGCGATCTAGGATTCTTCCCTGGGCGATCGAGGATTCATCAAATTCTAATGGTACCAGTGGTCGGATATGGCAGAGCAAGAAGTGCCTAGAGGAGCGGTATTTGGACCTCTTTTATTATGCGTAATTGAAGGCTGCAAACGAAAGTCCGATTGAAGCTCAATAACGTACACAATAACGTAAACGATACATTTATAATGAAGTATTGATCAAGAAATGATATTTTTTCAGGAAAATGTGTCTAATTTTAGGATTTGAAAGGATTTTCAAGTATAAACCGTATGTAAAATAAAAAACAATTGAAAAAATGTTATTGATTTGTTGCAATTTTCAAAAACATTCCTGAGAACATTTCCTAATATGTTTTAAACTATAAATTTTTACCAATTTTTTTTTGAGCCACCCAATAAACAACAGATGAAACCTATGTTGAATATGCTCTTATTACTATTATTTCATCAATGAGATGGTTTTTACATCACCGTACGAAATACCTTACTAATTTTCACGTTTTTTCTTCTAGCATAGCGACGGCGAAAAAAGTGACCAAGACTTAGTGGTCGATGATGCGTCTGAAGACCCAGTATCCCCCGCGAACGGCACTAGCTCCCCCCGCGAGAACGGCTTGGAGAAGATGCCCAAAAAGGAACACCCCGGACCGCACAGCCCTAGATCGGGGACGTCGAGCAATGCCTCAACACCCTCGACGAAAAAAATGGAAGATAAACCGTCGACGCCGATTTCGAAATCTGTAACGCCCACTTCTGCCGCAGGGTCCTCTTCGGGGGTCGGAGGCATGAAGCCTGTCAAGCAGCAGGGAGGGCTCGGGCAGTATCCCCCTTCGTATCTGATGGCAAATGGTAATGAATTATTATTTCACAGAGCCTCCCAGGCTACTCCCCACACATGGCTTTTTTGTTTTTGCTCAGTTCCATTTTACACTGGGCTGCTGACTCACACCTCATTTATATAAATATAGAGGCATTATTACCTTTGTCGCTGTTCAGAGATCCAATTGCATATTTTTTTATTTTTAAATTTTCAAAGACATCAAAACCTGTTCATGCACCGATCTCGTCAATTTCAAACATTCCTCTCTTCTGTTGCCTTTCTCTAAGGCTAGTTTACCGGCCCTAGATTTCTCTGGTTTTTGAAACCTCATTATGTTCGTTCTAGCTAACATTCGTGTCGAAAATGTCAAATACATCATCCACGTATTTTTCTTCTAGTATGAGAAAAGTGTTTTCAGTAGATTCATTTTACAGGGTTGTATGTTTTCACGATTAGTGTCAATATTTTTAGTTGGTTTCCGGGTTTTGTCGTGGCCTTCTTTAGTTACAATCTCCAAACGTTTCAACTGCAACTGCGGCAGTCGTCTTCATTGTCGTGGCCCAAACTCTTCTTGACGTAACAACTGAAATTGTTTCAGATTCATTTTACGCCAGAAGTTCTAGTTCTATTAATCAAGTTCAATTGTTTTGTTAAACTTCAAGCACAGATATAGAATTGCGAATCTGATGCTCAATGAAAATTAAATTTTCCTGGCCTATCTCGTAAACAATTTTTTTGAACACTCTTCATAGACAGAATACTATTTTATTTTGTTAGGAAACAATTTGAGACGCACTGTATACTAATTCGGATGAAGACTCGCTTGTCATGAATTATTTAGACGCCTTCACCTTTAACAAATCATTTAAGCTTTTGTAGTTAAGATCAAAAATCCATCAGTTGACATGTTCATTGAATTTTCATAGGTGCAGGTCCACACGAATTACAAGCTGCAGCTGCCGCGGGAAATTATGCTGGCCTACACAATAACATCCCTCCGGCGGCTTTAAATAACTACCCCAGACCCCCCTTGCAAGTCGCATATGATCCACATTCTCAAATGAGGGCCCCAGTTGTACCAGGACTTGGAGCTATTGCTGGAGGAAAACCGTAAGTAGTTGCAAGTTGACCAAGCTGTATGTAAATTCCGGTCAGAAAATCCCTAGAAAAATATCCCATCAATGTCCCACTCAAAAATATCCCAAACAAAAAAGTCCCCGCCAAAAATATCTCGCAGTAGTGATATCCACAAATAGTTGAATATCTTAATATTGGTAAATAAACAATTTTATGATTATAATATTATGAATGTTCGGTCTCAAGACTCTGTCATCCAAATCATCATTTTTTAAGGTGGTAAATTGTTAATTTAAATTGTAAATCTAATATTTTCAGTATTCAGCCTAAAGTTGCCAGCAATTAAATTTCTACAGCAACTCATTTTTGTTTATTGTATTATTTATAGTTAAGGTGTTGTTAACTAATCTTGTTTAAGTTTATTAGTTTTGCATTATTCTCAGGGGTCTTCCAATCTGCCATTTTCCAGTGGGCCTTCTAATGTATGGATCTTTTCTAATCCGCTTATCCTCATGAAATGTATTATTCACGAATATCTTTACTCGAACAGTGCCAGTATGTGCTCAGTTGTTTCATCATTTTCCAAATGGAGACAACACGCCCTGATTGTCAAATGAGAGTCTCATGTGAAAAGGCTTATTAGACATCGTAGGTCATCCCTACTGTAGTCCAACAACATTTTGGTATCAAGCTCCAAAGGGTGAATAAAAGCCTTGGAGTAAGCCAGTACTGGAAGATTCTGTCAGAAGTCCATAAGTCATCTTGGCATCCAGGTGTTCAATGTGTGTTTGGCAAAGCCTAAAGCGATGCCAATGACAGGTTCTGGTCCGATGAAGCTGCTTGCAGCACCACCCTTTGCAAGGAAGTCAGCCGCCTCACTTGGGACTTTTGCTATTATGACCTTTTCCCATATATAGTTGATCCGGTCACCTTGCCTCTCTCTATAATATAATAATAACCAATCAGATCCCCTCTATAACTAGCTAGGCAGAATATTGTATTGTGAAATTATACCCAATATCAGAATAAACCTTGTCTATTGGGATAATTTTGTGGTGAGATATTATTATCATATAATGTTTTGGTAGTGGGACATATTTGTCAGAGGATTATTTTGTTAAGAATATTTTATCTGAGTTATAATTTACGGAGATATTCTTTTTCGGGGATTTTCTGACCGGAAACCGCTACATTTCTCTTTCATAATGAAATAAAAGGCTTACGTCTGTTCATATTTAGGGCCTATTCTTTTCACGTCAGTGCAGACGGTCAGATGCAACCGGTTCCTTTTCCCCCAGACGCCCTGGTAGGTCCAGGGATTCCCCGCCACGCTAGACAAATAAATACCCTTAGCCACGGAGAAGTCGTGTGTGCAGTCACCATCTCCAACCCCACCAAATATGTGTATACCGGCGGAAAAGGGTGCGTTAAGGTATGGGACATAAGCCAACCAGGATCCAAGAGTCACGTATCACAGTTAGATTGTTTGGTGAGTACTTTTTGTAATATGAAGTGTCGTTTGTGTGGATTGATGGATACGATATGGAGAAATAATCTTAATGAACTTTCACTCATATATGGCGCAGTATGTACGATCGGATGCTGTGCTCTAGTATAATCAATCAATACAATTTGGGTACATCTTTTTTATTGGAAATGATATTTATTTCTTGCTTTAGTTCAGTTCAAATAATTTTTGTTTATTAATAAGGTGATAAAATAAGTAACGAGACAAGTGGCTACCACACAAAGTCTGTGACTCCAGGAACTCAATACAGTTTATGATTGAAAACAATTTTCACGTTTTTCTTAAGTGATCTGAACGGTATTTTGAGAAAGCTGCTTGGTAATCTATTATATAAATGTTGTTCATATGTTTTTTTTTATCGTTAATGTAGCCTGTTCTCAGTAGATCGTGATGGCGAGTAGAATATTTGTGTACCTATTTCAGATTATACCGAAAACTTTGGTTCGATTTTTTATACCTCAAAAAAGAAAAGGCAATATGAAACCCTGAGGTATACCACAGAAAACGTAATTTTCATTGGTTACTTCATTGGTTACTTCATTGGTTAGCCTATCACACTGAGATCTGCCTTTGATATATGATCGGAAAAATACTAGCTCCCGACCTTTGATTCAGTAATAAGGCAACTTATTCAAAAGATCAAAGTTTTATTATATTTCTTGGGTTTGTTACTGTTGATCCTTGGGGCAAGAATGATGTCCTGGTGATATAACATCAAAATAAATTCTGAAATGTATATCAGGCTCTGTCCTTCGTTATATTTTGGAAACTTTTAAGTAAACCTTCATTTCACAATAAAATTCGATGATAAGAAAATTATAAATAACTTACCAACACCTTTTCAATTTTCAGCAACGTGACAATTACATAAGATCTGTGAAACTGCTTCCTGATGGTAGAACCCTGATAGTAGGAGGGGAAGCCAGCAACCTTTCGATATGGGACCTAGCGAGTCCCACGCCACGAATCAAAGCAGAACTGACGTCAAGTGCTCCAGCTTGTTATGCACTTGCCATCAGCCCGGATTCAAAAGTTTGCTTCAGTTGTTGTTCTGATGGTAAGTCAATGAGAAAATCACAAAAAGCTTATGTTTCCTCAAGTTCATCCAAGCTTTGAAATGGGTCAATCCTATGGATTTTGTCAGTTGTCTGAAACTTATCTTGCAGTATTGAAACTCATCTCGCAGTTCAAGTATTTTCTTGTTAGAGAGAATGAAGTTATTAATATTTTTCCATTAGTTTTTTCTATTTCAGTATCAATATCCAAGTTGTTTTTCTGAGATCATGAATATGGTGTTCCCAATTCTCTAATGATGATCCACAGTAGCGATGAATGCATCCAGTCTGGCTCTATTTCTTTCCAACTAATCTAATCATTTTGCCATTTTGCGAAGTCATAGTTTTTCAAGAATAGGAAGTTTACAACATTAGTTATTTCGATAGCATCTTTGGTTGCTTGATCTGCTAGCTCATTACTTGTGATGTCTTGGAGACTGAAGATCCATCAAATTAAATGTGCTTTCCATTGCTATTCGTCCAGTCTAACAATACTGATAGGGTTTGATTTAGAAGATCTCTGCTAAATACTTTTTGAAATGGTTAAATTATCACATAATTTTCCAATTTTCAAATGAAAACAACTATCATTCCAGGTAACATCGCTGTCTGGGACTTACACAACCAAACCCTAGTTCGACAATTCCAAGGTCACACTGACGGCGCTTCTTGCATAGACATCTCTTCGGAGGGCACAAAACTCTGGACGGGCGGCCTGGATAACACCGTGCGTAGCTGGGACCTCCGGGAGGGCAGACAACTGCAGCAGCACGACTTCAGCTCGCAGATCTTTTCGCTGGGCTACTGCCCGATGGGCGAATGGTTGGCCGTCGGTATGGAAAACAGCAACGTGGAGGTGCTGCACGCCAATAAGCCTGACAAGTACCAGCTGCATCTGCACGAGAGCTGCGTGCTTAGTCTGAGGTTCGCCGCTTGCGGGAAGTGGTTTGTGTCGACCGGAAAGGATAATTTGTTAAATGCCTGGCGGACACCTTATGGAGCTAGTATATTCCAGGTAGGATTTTTAACTCTGTTGTAAAAAATAGAGCAGAACTATTTTAATGTATAAATTGAAGATGCAGTTAGGATTTTATAATCGAAGATGGTACTTATAGTTAGTCATATATTTTCAAATAATTAGTAGCTAATTGATAATCTAATACATCTACTTCTGAAATCGATTTATTCTGAGATGTGGAGACTATGTATTCATAAAATTCAATGTCATTTCAATTTTACATGTGTGTTAGCTTTTCACTTCTCTTATTTCCAAATACCTTATTGTGTGAATACTATTTTTCTCTAGAAATGAGAGATTTTGTTGTTTTATATTAACTTTTTTTGACAATCTAGAATGTAATAACACATAACTTGAAGACTAATGAAGTATCGTTATTATTACAGCAAAACTTTATGAGTACTGCATTTCAGTTGAATATTCTTATTTTTGTTACACCTATTCTACATTGAAAAAAAGCAAAATTTTTATCTTTACTACATGCAGCCTTGACAACAGGATTATCTTTATAATGTCTTATATTTTCATAAATTTTCATTTATTTTCAGTCGAAAGAATCTTCAAGCGTGTTGAGTTGTGACATTTCAGCAGATGACAAATACATCGTGACTGGATCCGGCGACAAGAAAGCGACGGTGTATGAAGTGATGTACTAACAGGACACAGTGAAAAAGATGGAAGAAAATAAAACACTCGGTGTAGTTAAAAATTAATGAAATTGTGATAATTATGTGTAATAAACAATTGCGTATTTAAAAACTGTCACATTCAAAAGAAATTATAGTGATCTGACGCGAGTTGCAAAAGTTTTTCAACGCAGTGATCTCTCATGACAATTCAAATACTTTTTTATTTAAATATGTAAATACTTATGTAATGACTATTAATTATTGTTGCGAAAATGGAAAGTGATTATTTCGTGAATACTTAATTTTTTTTATATATGATTTTTATGAAATTGGTCATTTATGTTTCTGATGAACATGTATATATGTTACAGTAAGCAGAAGGCGCGCATTGTTTTCCTATATTTTCTTTTTGTTATTTAATATGTAGCCAGATCAGAATGCAAAAGTGAAGATGTATACAGGAACACACAAATGTATATTGTCTATATATTTGTAATTATTGCTAGTATTGATAATAAATCTATTCAATTGAAGTATCTGAGTGTTGCCTACACAAATTTGCTCCGAATTTGCATGTGCAAAACTAGTAGTACCTTTGTGTAAATCAGTGTTTTCTTTTCATATTTAGATAGCATTTAAAAATTTATGTTATAGAATTTGTAGATATTTGAACAAATTATATCATTGTTTTTATTTTTAAATAATCAACTGGTATTATTTCTCTCCCATCCTCGATGAACTCAAATTAATTATCTATAATTTTTTATGTGGATTCAGTATACTATTGAATTCAAACCATCACAAACTTTGGAAGAGGAAATGTCATTGGGACAACGTTAAAATCTGAAAGAAGGCAATCTACATTGAAGTGCACATCAAGTTCTAGAAAACAACAATTATCTAAATGACACTTACTAATGTATTTATATATTTATCAAGCTCTCTGAGGCTGATAGATCTCAGTGTGTCACCGAGATGAGTCCTACTGGAGATTTGCTGAAATCTGATGAAATTACTCTCCCCAAAGCGGTTCCACAGGGGTCTGTATTTGGACCCTTATTTTACACCGAACCTGTTACTTCTCAACACATCAGTATGCCGATGACTGCTCGGTGAGTTTTAGTTCCAAAAGTCTTATACTTTTACAGGATGGTATTTTCTTAACACTAGCAACACTAATAATAATTTGAAGCTCAGTAAAGAAAAAAATCAAATATTTTCATTTTTACAAACGGAAAGAAACATTATCATACACAAATGAATAAATAACATTAGAAACAGTAAAGAAGTCATCATTTCTGATCATCACATATCTAGGGTAGAATGAAATAGTTATATGAATGAGATTGCTTTGGTCATTTCACAATATTGTTATGCTGCGAAAAATCTGAATTACCTATCATAACTATCTGCAAACAATATTTCATACAAAAAAATACTCGCTAAGCTCTGTCTATAATAATAATAATAATAATTGTACTTTATTGAACAAAATTACAATTTTGCTCAACTGACGACTATCGACCGAAGTCCTTCCGCCTGTGGTAACAAAATTGCTTTGAAATAACATAGCTTATTTTACAATATCAAAAAATCTATATGGATATAAAAATGAACAAACAAAACAATTTCATTGATAAAGTTGTGTTAATTTTTCTAATAGTGTTTTTGTTAAGTGTCGAAGTCGTACTCTTGTATGGGGGTCCTTGTCACAGCATATTTTCTAATGATATCTATATTGTCGTCTTTTCTAACAAACTTCCGAGTAATTGACGGTTGCCTTTTCTTGATAGGGATAATATCAGTGAGTTGGTACAGCAGAGGGTTTGGAGTGTTGTGTTTGGGGTTATTGGGATGTCTTAATCTTGTTATTTTCCTTATGGCAGTTGTTTCAGATACTTTAATTGTTTTCAAGGCCCTTTGTTTGATATTGAGAAACAGTGGGTGCGAGTATTCAATAAGTAGACGACAGATTAGTTTATATATTCGGCTTGCTGTTCATATGTTTGCACCTATAATACATAATAAATATTATCGTCTTCGAGAGCTTGGAAGTTGAATGTGAAAATCTCTGGTATGGGTTTTCGTTGTTGAATTTTTCTGGTTTGTTAATTATTTTCTTGTTTAGCTTATGATAGTCAACAACTATGCTCCATTTCTTCGAGAGGCATCCGTCTTCTTTGGTACAACCCATATAGGGCTGCTTCAAGCAGATAATGATGGTCGCATTATTCCGTCATTTGACAGTTTCCGGAATTGATTATTGACTTTTTCTTTACGATAATGAGGAAAATGATAAGACTTAGATCTGGGATTTTGTCTGTTGTTTCAATTCCATGTCCTGTTTCATTTGTGAATGTGAGTTTTTATTGAGAATTCACGACAACGAATTCGTTATCTTAGTAATAGCACCATGTTTATCAATCTTGGTGAATTATATTCTGTTTTGAAAAAATTCAAAGAATTATTTAATTATCTGAAAGGTGAATTCTTTCTTCAATAATGCCCGTGTGATAAATGATGTTCTTACACCAATCTATATCTGAGCTCTAGATATATCTGACTTTGCCATTTATATAATGCTCAGGATATTTATATTGATTTAATGTATCGTCAGTACCGTTGTAATATTTTTTATAAAATTTATCAACGGCACTGATGAACATTTCGAGAGTATCTGAAGATCCTTGGTTTACTGGTATAGATGTAAAGAAATGAACGAATGTAGTAAGCCTTCAATTACAGGGTCAGTCATGTATTGTTCATCAAATTCATTGGAAAGAATCACCCAATTGATCTATCAAGTTTAAATACAGTTGATACTCAAAGCCGGAGACAATATCTTTTCAATTCGAGCTAGCTAGCCTCAAAAATATTTCTGAAACATTATCGTTCGTCGAAAAAATAAACACTTCAAATAAATGTATAATTTAAACCATTTACTTTCTCTGCATCAGCGAATGTTCAAGCTTTTATTGTTCTATCACTCAATAAAAGCACTGCTTGCTAATTATAGAATTTAAATAATGTTGAATATGCGTTTCCTGATTCGCAATTCCTATGTAATTTGATTTTAATTTCTTTCATTCGTTTTTATTCCTAATCTAATTGGTACCTATAGAGAGAAGTTTCCTTCAACCCGTTTTTGTTTTAGGTTACCTCAGTGCAAACAGTTTCTCAGGATGCCATCCACCGAGAACAATCAGAATTTGCACAACATCCATAATTGAAAATGCGAAATGTTCATGGATGCGAGAGTCTGCGGGAGTATATGGAGTGGAACCAGATTTGGAGTGTATCAAGGCTGATAACACAACTCATTGTATGATGGCTATCAATATGAACGCCGCAGATGTTGTGATGGTTCCTCCTGATATGGTCCATGAAGCAGTCGAGTAAGATAAACCAAATATTTGAATAGATAAATGAACACTAGGTGATACATAATGAATATTACTGAAGTTTTTTTTCCAACACTGAACCGTTATTTTATTACCTCGACACGTGTTTTGATCACTAAGTGGTCATCTTTAAGAGGAAGATCAAATTGAGTTTGATTGAAGATAATCAAACCGAGTTTGATATTCCCCTTAAAGATGATCACTTGGTGATCGAAACACGTGTCGAGGTGTTGAAAACGGTTTGGTGTTGTGAAAGTACTCCAGTAATATTCACTAATACACCAAAGGTTCCAAAAAGTACATCACAACTAGGTGATACAATTACACCAGAATGATGATATGAACATTTAACCAATACCCGGGTAAAAATATATCGCGCGTATTTCAAATCAAACTTCCATCATTAGGATCTCGGGTACTATTGGGAATTACAATTACAAGCAACTCTAATATTTTAGCTTCCTAGAAAATGCTAAGAACAAACTACTAAAAGAAATTGTCAAAATTGCAACAAATCGACTTGTGATGCACTGTTTAGAACCTTTGGTGTAGTAATTAATTTTATTGGAGTTAAATCTTCGTCTTGAAGATCGAAACATGTGTCGAAGTGTTAAAATAACGGTTCAATAAAACTTCAGTAATATTCATTGCAACAAATCGAGAATAAATAAAAAAATACCCTGATGAATCTTTCAAATCCAACAATTTTTCTATTATTATTTCATATTGTATCATGAAATATCTATCTTACGTCGCGGATTTCTGGACTTTTGTTTTGCAATACTTTGAGGTTCTTGTTATCAAACAAGATATTATCAGAGTATTTGAATCTATAAAACGCTCAAAAATACAATAAAAAAAATTGTTACAATATCATTGAGTGTTGTTTTGATTTCTCACGTTTTTCAAATTTTGATATGTTGATATTTGTGTAGAATTATTAGAATAACGTTGACTTGCTACAATGTAATTTTTTACAGCCAGTTGCTGGAAAATTTTCAAGTGTTTTTTTCATTTTTCACGTTTCTCTAACTTTGATATGTTGATATTTGTGTAGAATTATTAAAATAATGTTTTTCAGCCAGTTGCTACAAAATTATTAAGGTTTGTTTGAAAGTGGTTGACAATGTTTCGTGGTATATTACATTAGTTCGGACTTCCATTGTCTAATATAATATAAATTGATTTGAAATCCCTGAAAAAAATAAAAATTAAAATAAAAAGGTTACCCCAAAATAACAATTTTACTAAATACAAAAAACTGAAATTACAAGGAAATAACATACATGCTACAACCAAAAAATAAATAATTATAATACTAATTAATGCTGAAAATTC
>WOGP01007195.1:0-11916 GCA_015342065.1 Leptinotarsa undecemlineata
CATATTCTAAAAAAAAAACTATTTTTATTTATATTTTTTTATTTATTTAATACATAATTTGTTTTAAACAAATTAATTTTTACGATCTATTTTTTTAAAATACTTTCAACAAAAAACGAAAAATTTTTTTTTAAATATTTTCCATTTTTGCGTTTCGCAATTCCTCATGATTCTCAATAATTGTTATTGAAATAACTCAGGAACTAATGGAGATGGAACAAATACACTTCAAATATTGTTTATTCTCTTGCCAGTAATAAACAAATAAGATTTGAAGCAAGTGCTCTAACCCTATTATTCATAAAAATGTTTACTCAAATACCCCCAAATCTGTTTTCTATGGTTTACAAATCTTTATAACTCATAAACTATTCGAGATTCGACAAAGACACTTTGAGACTTTTTTGTTCTTCTTTCAATAATGAACTAATAGCATTCGAAACACATGCTCTAATTTCATTATTTATCAATTTTTCTAAAGATTATTTAAGAAAAAAGTTGAAACCTCATTTATGCCACATTTTAACTCAATTTTTTTCTTAAATTATTGATAAAAAAATATTATTTCTTATTTTGTAATCTGAAGTATTCTATTAACTACAAGTAATTATATGACAAAGTATAATTTTTATAATTTTATTAATTTATTACAGATTTAATATTGACAATTTATGTTTGCTTCCTTTGTTTTTTATTCTTGATAATCTCTTTGATCTCTTTTGCGGTGATGACTCGCAATCCTCAGTATATTTTTCAATTTGTCTTTCTATTATTTTATTTCCTTCTGAAAGGAGAACAAAAAAGACTGGAAGTATATTTATCCTATCTCCATTAGTTTATGAGTTATTTCAATAACAATGATTGAGAACCATGAGGAATTACCAAACACAAAAATGAAAATTAATTAAAAAAATTGAAAAACATTTTTCACACAAAAAAGAACACATGGTTGTTTTTGTTTTTTTTTTGTAGTAGTTAAAAAAAATATCGTAAGAACTAATTTGTTTGAAATGAAATAATTTTTAAATGAATAAAGAAAATAGGAATTGAAGAAAAGTTTTTTTTTAGAATATCAAATAGAAATAAAAAGTATGATTCAACGAAAATCGTTCCTTAATATTCATATTTAGTACCAAAAAATTGTGATCAACAAATGCGTTTTTAAGTAATACATTTTTTCAAGAAACTATTTTGTTTTTAAAAATCATAATATTCATCATTGATACATTTGTTAATATCAATTTTTTAAACAAATAGAGATAAAAATTAAAAAAAGGAATTTTTATGTAACTTTAAATAATAAGAATACGGATAGATTTGAACAATTAAAAAATCATTGCTTTAATTGAATTTTTCACTTTTCAACGTCTTTTATTATTATTAACGAAGTGGAAAATCAATTTTTTCAATGGGGTTTTTTTTGAAGGCTTTCAAGAATCTCCAAGAAGTGAAAAAAAATTGAGGTTTATAGTTACAGGCTATAGTTTTTATGGAAATTTAAAACTTGTAAAAATTAGTTAATTAATTGAAGTATATCTAATAAAATATTCACGGTCAAAAATTTTTCCGTGGATTTTCGTTTATTCAAGTGTCTAAAAGGTATCTGAACTTTTTTCTCAATAATGATATTTAATGGCTTAAAATGAATTTTATTGTTCAAAGGTCCGTATCGATCAACGCGTGAGGGACGCGCATCGCCTGCTTTTAGCACTATTTTTGCCCCTGAATTGAAATTATAAATATTGGTGATATTTTCGGAAGGTGGGACTTTTTTAGTAACTATTTGTCTGAGAAATACGTCAAAAGGAAAATTGTAAAGATATCAAATATGTGTACATATAAATCTAAAAATTAAACATCCAAAATGAATAGCTTCAAGTTTCTAAACACGATTACAAACATATTAAAATGTGCGTCATGATGACCTCGATGATTGATGATAAATTTTATTGATTCATATATAGATTGCTGACACAGTAAGTAGTTTATTGATCTTGAAGGCTCCTCTGCAGGAATCTCTTGTATTTATATTAAAGATTATTCTGATAATTTTTTTCACATAGGAAAACTCTATTGAACCCATGACATGAGCCCCAGATGATTATCCCTTGTCTCATAGCGAAGTAAAAATTCGCATAATATACTGTCACTAGAGCTTCAAGATCAACATTTTTTTTTAGAACTCTCTTGGCGTATGTTACCGAAGATAGTTTATGGCAAAGGTCGTTTATCTGACAACTCCAACTCAAAGTGTCATCAATGTATATGCCTAGAAACTTCACTGAAGTATCTCTGTATCTGTAGAGTAGGAAGGGTGAGTGTAAGCCCACGCACTTAGGCCACATGTGACCCATTGTACATCCTCCCGAGGAGTTGTCCTCCTAAGTCATCGTCCATCCTGTCCTTTCCAGGCAGGTGGACAGGTCTCTGGGAGACATCTCCTTTACATCGGCAAGTTTTGGGCACTCAGGGCACTCGCATAGGACATGCCTGACTCGCATGGACATCTTCCTGTTCACACATCCTGCATAGAGGTGTTTCCACTAGCCACATATTATGGAGGTGTTTCCTTAGTTAACAGTGGCCAGTCAGAAATTCTACTGTTAAGCGTAGATTTTCCTGGTCATCGCCAGATATTTCGCCAGCTTCCCAGGGTTGCCTAGGGTGATCCTAGCAAGATTACATCCTTTAGGGATTGAGCATGGGTCATGGGTGTGATATTTAGCTGGTCCCTTGCTGCCATGTGGTATCTCATATTTGAGCCAGATTGAGCTATACTGGTTGAGAGGATCAAATGGCTCTATTTTTTGAAAAATGTCTACTGACTCAGCACACCACAACATCAAGTACATCTTAATCACACTATAATATCCAAAAATTGTTGGAATACACTGACATTTTCTATGTAATATCGACAGTTTTGTACTTGAATTGGTTTTATCATAGAAAAACCATAGAGAAACAAATTTGAAAAGTCTCTACGATGGATCTATGATAATGGATCCGCTACGCTGATTGGGTAAGGACATAAGATTTACCGGACAATAGCAGTATTTTCAAAGCTCGCACACCTGATGTATTTGTTAAATGAGAGTTATCGATTCATGGTAATCTAAACAATTACATCCAACAATAAGTTCATCCATCCATCTAATTACTGAAATCCAAAACAGTTATTCTAGAATCCGATTTCATTCCAGTAACGGAGAAATAGTGGCAGGCGGAATGAGAGAGGATTAAAGATTCTTTACCAAGGTCGGAACGAAGCAGGTCCGGGGCTTTGAATAATAAAAAATATTTATATATTTTCTCTTTTTTTATATTCTATTCCAATCTCAATTATTTTTGTTGTTCTGTAACTAATAAATTTTTATTTTTTATATTTATCTTAGTAATGTAAATGGAATAAACAATGAGAAGTTTTGATATTAAAATATTGAATGAATTTTTATCTAACATGAATAGATTCAGTATTTAGATAAACTAAGATTCTCAACATTGAAGAAATGTCTCATGGGTATTTGTGCTTCTACACTGAGTTTATCATCTCTATCTTATTTCTTAGAAAGAAATGTATCAATTCCGACTTTTTTGAGGTCATAAATTATCCAAGGAGATTGATTCAATATTTATTCACCTATTAGGGAGTTTTGACGTTGTCTTCGCTTCCGTAGATCACATGTCCTGCTATGATACATTCTACTTTTCCAATTGATGCTGTTTGATATATTTTCAAAAACATAACATTTCAATAATCAATCATTTTACTAATAATACCATTATAGGGTTCAAATTTTGATTTCTCTCTTTAAATAATGAAGTGATTCTTCAATTTTGATTGTCATTCAGTCATCAACTATACAACATCTCTGGAAACTAGAAAAACTCATTTTGATTTCCGCCACAGCGTGTTTCGCGTTCTTGGTCATTTTCCTTTGGTAAATCGCCTCGTAGAAACGTGAACGACCAATTGCTTTTTTTCATTTCAGGCCCTATTAATTTCCGATTCTTCCCATTACGGCACTGCCTCAGTACCTTCTCTTCACGGTATATTTAACAGTAATGCCCAAGTCTACATCACTGAAATATCTCGGAATTCTACAGGGCGTATCAACTAGAAAGCTGTATTTTATTTTATAAGCAGACGTGCTTTCCAAGTGTGTCATTTCGCGAACACATCAAAGTCCATTGATGATAAATGAAAACTTATCATTTACACCTTTATGTTTGCCCAGAACCAGTCAATCGACCGATGTGTGAGTCGATGGTCTAAGCCGCAGGCTGAACGCTCGATTTCCACTTGTCCTTAGCTCGCACAAGTTTCGACTTTTTATTTTAAAAAATTCAGTTGCAAGATTTCATCCAACTACCATTGCAAGTCCAATAAAAATTTGTGATAAAATCTTGTGATTGGAAATCATGTTATTGGAAATAAATCTTTGAGATTATTATTAGTCTGATTAGACAGATTTTGTTGTGAGAGATTCATCTTCCTCAGGTTTCAAAATCCTAATCCCTGAAAAATACTCAAGTTTAATAAGGAAATAGTTTCATTTCAAATATACTACCGTCATTTATGACTTCATCAGTGTAATGTAAGCATCGTAATGTTACGTTGGTATAATTCAAATTGAGAATATAGTCATGACCCATATTTTCAATTATATGTTTTATAAAAGTCACACCTGAGTTATGATCTAATTCTTATGACTGAAGTGCCTAATTAACACTCAGTTATAGCCGTAATAACCTTCTCTGTCATACAGAAACTAATTTTAATTGATCGGAATTAACATTCGTGGGATTGTCAACAGATCTGTTGAAAACGATTAAATGAAGAGGTAGACAGTTTTTAAAGATATACGAAGAAACGAGAGTTTGAACATAGATTTCTACTCTTTCAAATTGTAGTTTTTTCATTTTGAAGCTATCCATACATTGTTAAATTTGTAAAAAACCGATGGTGATATAAAAGTTATCTGAAACCCATTGCATATAACTACATAATTTGAAAAATAACCTCAACCCTCTTCAGTGACAAGCTGAAATGACGAAATAAACATTAATGTTAGGCATATTATACCTATGTTCTGCTAGGTGTAACATGTTGCATTTGTATATATATTAGACATCAAATAAATAATCATTTCATCTATTTCTATTAACGATAACACTTTTATTTGTTTCAGGTAAGTCAGAATCTAAAAGGAATACATCTGAGTATAATACTGGTAAGCATTTATATTGTAAGTGAGGAAAAGCAAATTCTTTAGAAGAATACATTAGAAAGAGTTGATATTTAAAAAAAATGAAGTATTGTGTATTATATGTGCATTGTAAAACTACATTTTTTACTATTTAGTCTACTATTTTAATAATACTTACGGGTTCGATTTAAACGTTTACACCTTTAAAACATTAATCGTAATGAGGGACTATTTATATTTCGAGAACTCATAACACTAATGTCAATAGGAAAAATGTGGCAACACCATATTAAAGTTTTAACATTTTCAGCATGAACGTACTCGCAACGTTTTGATGTAAAAGTGCTACTTGTTTTGAATATTACTGGAGTTATGTCCCAACACCAAACCTTTATTTTAACACCTCGACACGTGTTTCAATCACCAAGTGATCATCTTCAAGAGAAAGATCAAACTGAGCAGGTGAATATTTGACCAGTCGAAACATCGAATTGATGACTCATCCTCCGTACAGTCCTGATTTGGCATCCAATGACTTCTCATTCTCGAATATCAGAAGTACGAGAAGAAGCAGTTGAAGCCTTCAAAAAAACCATGTTTTAGAGGTGTTTCAAGAGGAATGGAAAAACTGCTTTGACAAATAGTTTGAACGACTGCAAAAGCTATTTTCATTAAGAAATGTTTGTTATTATTTGCTATTTTCGAAAAATAAATATTACCCCGTATATTTTCGACATTCACCTGGTAGTTCGTAAATTTTGTTTATTACTTTTGTCGTAGGTTCAGTCCGAATTTCTTCTTCTTCTTTTTTTATGGTCTTTGCTTCCCTTCGGCGCAGTAGACCAAGTCCGAATTTCAAAAAACTTCAAAATACTTTCAACTTCATTCACCTTTCATTTCTAGTCATTTATTCATCAGTTGAATCATCCACAGTTCATTCAATTTCAAGCGGATATTAATTTTTTCCGAACATATACATATCTAGAGTCAATCAACCGTGAGTTCTCACACTTTCTTTCGTTCTATAAATCATTACACTCGATTATGTATCGAGTGAATAAACTTGTATAGACAGTATTATCAATATACATTTTATCAACATTCAATGCTGTTTTATTTTTCTATTGTAGTATCTTAGAAAAAACTTTCATCATCTGATTCGCCGACGATAGCTCTGCACTGCCCAGAAGGCCATTGAATGCTAATGGGCCGTACTACAAAGATTTTATGTAACAGTTAGGCTGAAAAGTTTATTATTCAATATACACAACGATTATAGCGGTCATACATTTTTCTATAGCACGATTTGTCTTTAGCCTCAAAGTAGGCTTCAGTTTCGACGATTACCGACTATTGCGACGATCAGCACTAAATTTCTTTCCATCAAGCTTTCTCTTGAGGTCTAAGAACTGAAAAAAATCGATGGGGGCCAGATCTGGAGGATATGGTGGATGCGGACGCAATTCTTAGTTCAATTCATGTAATTTTGCTATCGTTTTCATTTATTTGTGACACGATGCATTGTCTTTGTGAAACATCACTTTCTTTTTTTCAAATGGATTCTTTTTCCGCGATTTCATCATACAAACGCTGCAATAAGGCGATGTAATGGTCGCTGTTGATCGTTTTTCCTTTTTCTAGATAGTTGATAAATATGATTCCAAAATAATAATACCATAACATTGCCAGCCCATTGTTGCGTCTTTGCACGTTGTTATGAGCTTGAATGGCACCCACTTTGAACAGAGTTTTCGCATAGCCAAATATTCATGGGCTACATGTCCAACAGTATTTTTTCTATCATAAATCAATGCTTTATTAACACACAAAATTCCTTTTCATCCATTTCCTTCAAACTATCAAAAGTTGCTTCAGTCAAAATATCTCACAAACTAGTTACCTTCACGTTCTCTTTTTTCGCTGTGGTTCATGTATCATTCCTACGTGTTTTTGTTTTGCTGTTTGAGGCTTGTTTGTATAATCAGTTATTGTCAAAACAAAAGTTATGAGGGCTTCTTGCATGTTTAACCCCATCTTTCCATGATACCCACTCCAAGGTTCTCGATCTTTGAACTCATTTCTACATTTCTTTTGTTAATGTTCGTCACATTTTTTGGGCTTGATTTTTCTTGTCTACAATCTGCTTGCCTCACGTGACATTTTTCTATCATTCGCATAAAATATGATGGGTTATCTCTTGTCCTATTTTGTTCAGTTGATCTCTGTCCATTGAGTAGCTATGTAAAAACCCTCACAACAATTCCTGTTGATCTTTATCTTTAGGTTTCTCCGTGTAAGTATTCTCAGGCTTATTTTCACAGCACTTTTTCTGTTCTATATATCCGTACTACATATTTTGTTATTCCCAGAGCCCATATATATTCTTATCTTGGCACATAAAACCAATATGTTCCTATTCATCAGTTATTCACAGCATTTCCAGACAGATCTTGTTATTCCATTCAGATAAATTTTCCTATCGGATTTATTTCGTTAAAGTAGGGGGCTACTTAGCGATATTAGAAACAAAAAAGAAAATCCTCCAAATATTCAAGTAGTTAATATAGCCTGCTATTCATCAAGAATAGCTTTATTTGGTCGTTGACAATGTAGTTGTTTTAAAAAAATGAACGCAGTGTTTGTTATTTTCCGTCGAATGTAGAAGAGATGAATTATTTTACCATTTCATTTATTGACATTGGCATTGACAGACATCCTTGTATATAGTAACCGTTATAATAAGAATGAGTCGATAGTTCAAAGTGAATGGGCAACTGCTTTTCGTCAGTATTTGAAAGAGATCTTTTTGTGTAGATTGATTGGTCGAAGAGGACCAAGAGAGTCACACAGAATCACATTATCTATGCCCACTAGAGTTTTCTAAGGGGTCATTCAAAGGCTAAGATGTATGAAATTACGCCAGCATTTTTGGATGATGTTAGTGCACGTAGTATTGCTTTGAACAGAATCTCTGTTACGGTATTGAACCAATAGGATACCATTTCGGACACTAATTGATGGAAAACTTTATCAACTGAACACTTAAATGTTATTCCTATATTGGTAAGGTTGACCAGTCTTCTAAATCTTCTCCATCATTTTATTCTTATCTCTTTTAAGACTTGAGGATTGATAAACACTACAGTTGGTCTTGAAAGTGAAAAAAAAATAGTAACATTCAATTTTGTTCAGATTATCTTTTTTGGTATTTACAACACAGTAAAAATCAA
Organism: Leptinotarsa undecemlineata; assembly: GCA_015342065.1. NCBI lineage: Eukaryota > Metazoa > Arthropoda > Insecta > Coleoptera > Chrysomelidae > Leptinotarsa > Leptinotarsa undecemlineata. The sequence goes on from WOGP01007195.1 coordinate 8,438, forward strand.
CCAGCAAGTCCACCCCCACTACTTTCATTCATAAATTCACAAAGTTCTCGGTGACCTCGAAATGAAGTGCGGAGTCAATTTCGTTCTTTTACCATAGGCGTGCGCTCATATAAAAAAGAAATTTAAGGATATTATAGAAGATTGTGTGGTAAGTCCGTACTACAAAAACAATAATAACAACACGAATAAACTAAACACTATCAATTTCCGACTGTTTATTTTAACTAATCCGATGTCCGTGGGACCATCGAATCCTTCGATACTACAGCACTGAACGCGTTGGATGAGAATCCCATCCTAAGAGCGGTTGAAGGTCCCCGGCAACTCGGGCGGATCACGTGGTAAGAGAGCCTACTGGTTGTATTATTCTACTGTGTTTACAGCATCAAATTTTGAAAAGCTGGTCGCAGTTTCATCCTTACACTGTTTATCGAAGAAACAGGACATTGCTTGCAAAAAGTTAGTTGTGACTCCGAAATAAATGAAGAAATTATCAACTATTGTAAATAGGGAAGCATGGCCGGTCATTGGCATCCTAGAAACGGCCCTGAACGTCATGTTACCATCTTGATTTATCACGTGCCATACGCTTTACATTCCCAATCATCACCATCTTTATTGCATATGGCTTCGCTTCAATTACAACAGCTCCCTACAATTACCTCTCTCATTGTTCAAACCCGTAACTGCGTATTGAATTTTTTTCTGTGTTTATTCTCCAGCTCGATTTACGATCTTCGAAAACAACTTGATTGTTGACTTTTATAGATGCGGGAATTAGTGGGAATGACCTGCTTGATATTGTTAGTAAAATTTGAATTGAAACGTTTGTTTCATTTGTTAGGGAAGTTTGATAATAATTTGTTTAAGATGTTTTGTGCTACTACTGCAAATCTCTTGGTGACAATAAAATAAATAAAAAGGCTCCAAGTAAAGTCAGATTCAAGTCCACGTCATGAAAAACAATCATGCACTCATAAGCCTTTATTGAAATTAAATTGGAAAAGTGAGAAAAATCTTTGATTCTGCTCGTAAATTTTAATGGAATAGTACCTGTAGGAGCGGATGTTCACTAGGAGGGGTCTTATCACCCCTTCTCTGGAACATAGTTCAGAATACCCTGATTAATCACCTCAACAATAAAGGATTCTACACGCATTTCATGTACAGATGACATAGTTATCTTGCAGACTGGCAAATTTGGGAACACCTGTGCGATAGAGCGCAGGATGGTCTTAAATAAATAGAATCATGGTGTAAGGAACACTCAGTGTAGATAAATCGCAAGAAGACTGAGATGGTCCTTTTCATTCGGGCTTAAAACCTCCAGAAATCTTCGAAAGCAAACTAAACTTCTCTGAAGAGGTGAAATACCTTGGTACTATCCTCGACAGGAAGCTAACATCTCACCTACAGAGTAGAGGTAAAACAGCATATGTGACTTGTGAGCAATGTCGGAGTACAGTGGGACGCACATGGGGTCTTTCACCCCTCGTGGTCACCTGGATCTACACTGCAATAATAAGACCAATGTTAACGTACGGAGCCTTTGCATGGGGACCGAAAGTTCTAAAAGCAACGGTCATCCAGAAATTATATCAAATACAACGACTGGCTTGTTTAAACATCACAGGAGCCATGAGAACAACACCAACCGCGGCGATGGAATTAATTACGGGTGTGACCCCTTCTAAACCTGTACGTTAAGGATGTTGCGGTAATTGTCATGGTGAGATTGCACACGGCTGGTGTAAACCTTCAATTAGGAATGGGTCAATTGAGGCTGGGCTTATGGCGGGAAGCGCTCACTGCGCAACCTCTGCTGCAGGCAACGAGTGATGCGATTAAGACCTGGTTTGTGTTTAATGAACCCTACAAAATACAAATAAAACAGAACACAGAGTCAGATACTGAAATGCAATACACATATATACAGACAGCTCATAAACCAAAGAAGACTCAGGATGTGGAGTGTACTCCAGATCACTATGCCTGAGAATTAAGTGGTCCAAACAGAACTGGCTGATATCTCAATCGCCACAAAAGAAAAAAACAGGAAGGAAATTTCTGGCCAAAATATAACAATCTGCACTGTTAGCGGGCAAGCCATATTAGCCTTGAACAGACAACGTATAACCTCAGGGCTAGTACTAGAGTGACACCAAGATTTAGCCAAAGTCTCGGTAGATCCTGAGGTAGAGTAAAGGGCACAACAGGAGTGAAGGTAATCGCATTGCAGACTGTTTAGCTAAGGAAGCGGCTGGACTGAGAATTTTGAGATCCAGTGGCACCTATGACCAAGGATCACCTTGGGCGACCCTGGGATGCTGACACCGAAGAAACATCTGGCGATGACCAGGAGAAATCTATGTTTATCAGTAGAATTTCTGACTGGCCACTATCAACTGAGGAAACACCTCCATAATATGAGGCTAGTAGACATCCTGTATGGAGACATCTCCATACAGGATGTGTGAACAGGAAGATGAAATTGTCAGGTATGTCTTATGCGAGAGTCCGAAGTTATCATCAATAAAAAAGTGTGTGTTCGGCGAGTCTTGGCCTACACCTGCTAATATAAAGGAGATGTCTCCCAGTGACCTATACACCTTCCTGAAAAGTACAGGATGGACGATAACCTAGGAGGACAACTCCCCGGGAGGATGTACAATGGGTCACATGTGGCCTAAATGCTGTGGGCCTACACTCACACTTCCTAATCTACATATACAGATCTAAGTGAATACTTACTCAATTCAATCGGAATAAGCTTCATGTGAATCATCGTACTTTTGCAAATGTATCACAAGACGATTGATTCCATCACCTTGAAATTGTGTGCTTGGGATTCGATGACGAAGGTCATTCCTCCCTGGCCCTTATTGTCAAAAATTCCACAAGTGAAGAAGTTATCGAAGTGCTTGAAAATTTAGTAGTCGGTTGGCGAGGGGTCTTAGGAGTATCGTGGGTGAAATAGAACCTCAATTCATTCAATTTTTGGTGGGTTTTCGCCTTTGAGAAATGTCTGAAAAGCTCATGATCTTTTTTGGTGAATTTTTGCCTTTAGGAAGAGTATGTCATAGAAGTGACGATCCAATCCAAAAAAGGATCGTTTTGGTTGTACAAAAGCAAAGAACAGGCCTCAAAACGTGACAACTTCTGTCGATCGTTCAAATCGTGAGACATCAACTGCTTGAGCTTTTTGACCTTTCCAATTTATTTTAAACCATCAAAAAGCGCATGGAAGCTGACACCCAGTTCTTCCGCCATACCATGCACAGTTTTTGATGGGTCAGTCTCCACCAGATTTGCTCTTGATGACCTGTCATTTGGTGATAACTTAGTGATCATGAACGAGACTCAATCTGAATTTCTAGGTATTCACATTGACAATAAGCTCAAATTTATTGAACATGTCAAACAACTTGAAAGTAAAATTTGTTCTGGATGTTATGCAGTGGGAAATCAAAACTGCCAGA
>WOGP01007196.1:0-15317 GCA_015342065.1 Leptinotarsa undecemlineata
AGTTGAAAACTCTGGCCAGATGGCGGTGGGTACTTGGTAGTTTTTTCCACCAATAAGTGTTCAGACCATCTGGGCCTGGAGCAGCAAAGTTCTTGGATCCAACAAGGGCCCTTCGAACGTCATCCGGGGTTATTATTATTATTATTGAATCTATTGTTATGAAATATTTCCTTGAATTAGTTGAATCATAATAATATCAAAACCAAACAATAATTTTCCTGCTTTGTTTCTACTGGTTATCTGTTTTCAAAACTACCTTTTCTCAAAATCCAATCCAATCAGGAGTCTCTGTTATTTGAGGTCGATAATTTGTATAAATTGCATTGTAAAGTAGTGTGGTATATCAGTCCAAATGAGGATGATATTTTCAATCATTACTATGATAAGTGATTATCAGTGTGAAATGAAAATATTTACAAAATATATTTACTGGAACAATCGGTCACATTACGGAAATGTTAGGAATTTTTCTGCACAATAATCAGAAATTCCAAAATCTTCAAGGTAGAAAATGTTGAATTCTCTATTTCATGGAGTCTGTCTTTAAGAAAAAGTTTTACATTCCGAAAAAATTTCATTTCACCTCGTACACTGGAACACGTATCCATGGTCGACTAAGTTGAGAACAAGGTGTTAACAATTGACAAGTTAATATGTAGAAGAGAGGACAAAAAGAAGACCAGCCAACAAGCTGAATCCAAGGGATTAGTTCGGTGGTTTATTACACTTCAGGCTTATGTCAAGCTTATCGAGTTTCAGTTTCTCATTCATGAGTCTGTACTTTTTTTACTTATTTCATCATTTCTTTCACAAAATATAACAATTTATTTAATTTCTCGTCGCGATTTTCAATGTGTTATTCGTTATAGAGAGTAGGAGACAAAAAATTAGAAAGAAACATGAGTAATCAAATAACTGTTTGGTTTCAGGAAGTCAATATCTGAATTCACCAAAAAAATTACGATGTCATGATGAATTCGTTTGTGTAAAATGATATATTCCAGAAACAAGAAAAGACAAACTTATTATTTTGAAATTCAGTACATACATACAAATAGAAAAAATTAAAAACTTTATAATCCCTTGCTAGGAATCGCACGTTGAAAGAAACACCTCGTTCATACTTAGATCGCACAAGTTTCAACTTTCAAGGGTTGTTCGTCGTAGGGTATCGACATCTGGTTAAAGAAAAAAATAGATATTTCAAGGGTTTTTTAATAACTACCAGGCTTATGCTTCTAGAAACCAAAAGTTGACCAACCTCACAACACATGAAATCCATGTAAATTTTGTAGCTACGGGATTCTTCAGATATTGACTCAGTTTCAAATATATTTGCCTGATGATCGACAGGGTTCAAGAATATCCTGTTTTGGCACACGCGTGAAACATTATCAACCGCAGTTTACAATTCTCTAAAATTTTCATTCACGTGAAAATATGGAGTCATTTATCATAAAATTTGAAGTGTCAATTATATATCAGCATTAAGTTACCGTTTTGCAATGGTATAGCAAGCAGATATGTAAGAATAACGACAACAAACTAAATATCTAATAACGTTAAGTTACAATATTTATTTAAATCATCCAATGCATTAGTTCCACAAATCTCAGAGTGAGAGCTTTTTCCTGCATGATGAAAATGATCAAACTTATGCTCCAGTGTCTCTCCAAATGAAAACTTTGTTGAAATTGTAAGAAAAAGTGTGAAACAAACAATCTTCAATATGATTGACTGCATACAATTGTTTGTTGAGTTTTACATCAGAATCGCTAGGAGTGGTTGACAGGAAGTTGAAGGTCTAGAATTTCGGTTACCTTTCATCTATGTTGTAACTGTATACTATAGTTTCTCGAAAGTGAGGAAGAGGTGGGATAAAACTCTTGAGATGAAATTCAGCTCACTTAATATCAGCTTTCCACAGTTCGCTGAAATGCGGGGCATGTGGGAGAATGAAGTACCAAGAAACGCCTTCATTTGCTATTGATCCAGCAATTGATAAATTTTGTTTCTAAATAAATTTAGCTAAGTCTCTTGTATCCGAATTTGATACAAAAAAGGTGGTTCCGGTTTTCGAAAAGGCTTGATTAGGTTTTGTGAGACGAGAAGTAAATCATCTTAATGCAGCTAGAAAGGCTTTGGTAGTGATGTCGAAAACAACTTTCAATGTTTCTTTCATTTATAGGCCAGAATTCTTTGATTGATGACCAAAGGAGCTTAGGGTCTGCATGGAGAAGACGGAGATCTTCTTCTCGAAATATCAATATAGCTAGAGGATGTTTTTCTAAAAATAGTACCTTATCATTTTTATCAAAATGGAATCCAGATTTGCGTAGCCTTTCTCCAACTCATATCACCCTCTACCCACAAACGGGTTCAAATTTGAAATTGAGTTTTTTTATTAAGTGATTCATTGTTATAGAATGCGGTCAGTTCCGAGTGAAAATACTGATTTTGTGAAACTTTTAGTAGAATATGAAGTGATACATCAAGTTCAATAGAGGTCAACCGGCCTATAATGTTACTGGATTTTTGAAAACAAGAAGGCGCTCCTTTAACTAGGACATCAGATGGATTTCCTCTCGTTTTCACGTACTGCCAGTCATTGCAAGTCGTGCAAAAAGTTTGAGTAGATTGGGCTCAGCTCTGATCCAACACAGAACCGTGGTTGAATCACGCCAGAAATGTTGAGAATGAACATTTGTTTTCATGGCCGTTAGGACACGTGAGTTTGGCGAGTTAGTTGGGCTATGACTAATGCAGCGCACACTTCATATGCATCCAAAGAAGATTCAGTGTATCTATGTATCGAAAGCCGGGGAATTTGAAACATATCCGAAGCTGGTAGTGATTTGCGAAAGTTGTTCCAACTGTTGAATACATCTTGTGGAATAAGATTATCCTAGTCCAATTCAAGTAAGAGTTTTTGAAGTTTTTTATATACCTTGTAGTTGAATTGCTCATATCAAAGAATAACTGGTCGCTGTTGGGGGACCAATTAACATTGGTATAAGTAATTTTGTGCTGGTGGCATTACATAATTTCTTCTGGTTGGAGATTGTGTCCGATAAAGCTAGATTATTCAAGATTTGCGAATTATTTGAAGACAACTTTCTGAGATGAAAACATCCTGATCCAAAAATAGCTGAAACATTATTACACAATGTTGATAGTTCTGGAATAGTCTCTATATCAGAGATGAAATAGTCCACATAAAAATCTCCACATATAGCTCCTGGAGTATTGGGGTATTCACTAGATCCTCATCCTCAGTCTGTTAAGTGGTGCGCTCACTTCTCTTGTACAATGTGCAGGAGCTGTGTCGAATTAGTACTAACCTTTCCATTATTCTTTGAATGGCAGATTCGACGAAGCTCTCTACAATATTCCTCCACAATATTCAGGTAGCTTCTGGATGTTAATGATTCCTCAAACATCTCATATACCCCAATTTGTTGTTCTTCTTAAATGCGTATCAACAAAATTTCACAATATTCCATTTTTTGTTGAGAGTCTTGAAGATTCATTGTTTGAATTCTGATGAATGTATAATCATACATTTTATGTATTCGCAAGATTTTTTGAACCGATGAATATTTTATGCCCAAATCTTCTCCAGCACTTCTTATCAATGAATCAGGAAATGTGTGATAATATGCTAAGATATCAATCTGGTTGTCTTCAAACAAGTAAAGTTTCCTGGTTCTTTCGAAGTTATTTCAAATGTATTGAAATTGTTTTGAATTTGTTTAAATTTCTTGAAGTTCATTTGCGGTAAATACCTTTCGTTGAACTTTCTTCATGTTGTGCTGAAAATTTTATCACATTGTCAACAAATTATGAACAAATTCATAAGAACTTCATTTGAATAGATTTGTTACATCGTTTTGAAGTTATCTGAAACTTCTGAAGTGACATAAAGTCAATATTATCAAGAGAATGTCACAACGTTGCTGTCAAATAGTAATAATGGCCTGGGAATACCATTCCAAACGGACATTTTCACAAATAAATGCTCATAAGTCCTGAACTTGACTAGTTTGGTATATGCTTGATATACATAGAAAGGTAGCAAATTTCAAAAGCGTTCTATTTGAAATAATCAACCATCAGTCACTTTTTCAAGCAACCAAATAATCTGTTTTTTTTACCACTCTGTTTCGAAGTAACGAAGATTACGCTGAAGTGTGGGAAGCCCAACTCCAAATAAAATTTTGGTCTCATAGTATTCCTCATCTCAAAGATATCAGTGATTTTGGAGGTCATGATTTCCGAAGAAACAAATTGAAATTAATTCATATTTCGAAAACTGAAAAGGTATGTTTAGCAAAATATCAAAAAAAGTTGTGTAATTGTTGTAGATTCCAAAAATGATATTATATACAGGGTGTTCCATCGAAAAACAAATTTGCTACTGCTTATGAGGGAAGTATCGCATCATCAAAAATATTTCAGATTGGTAAAGAATGCCCGAATGCTCTCCATTGAATTTTCAAAGTCATCCGGTGTCTGATTAACCAGAAACGTCTAATGTCCCATATACCATGAATCAACCTGTATATATATTTCAGAATAATAATTGTCTTTGAATAATTGAAACATATCTTTTTATTTTTTTTTTCATGAGAAAAACAATCAGATATGCAGAGTACCCGGTGTTTCCAAATTTACCTCAGTGGGCTTTTAATGATTTCAACAACAGAAATGATCGAAATCTATTTTTCCATTAACCAGCTGTTGCACCCCTACGAACGACCACCCTCAGAAATCGAAATTTGTGCGAGCTAAGTACTAACGAGGAATGGTACCGGAATGGTAACGTGTGATTATTAACACGGGTTGGACGATAGCAAGTGAAAATCAATCGTTCAGCCTGAGTGAGTGAACAAAGCACCCACATCGAACCGACCGGCTATCGTCCGAATTGAACTGCTAATGGAAAATATAATTTTGTTGTAGTTGCCGGGTACACAGTTCTAATGATTTCACATCATCAGAAAAGTAAACTCGTCTAAATATCACTAATTTATTATTTCAGGTTATATTTTCAAGAAACTGAAGGTCATAAATGGACTCCATTAAATTAACAATATTCACACATTTCGCAACAACATGTACATAAACGTTTCGCATACTCATAAAATACATGATTACATGCTTCAGCAATTATTCAAAACTTTTCGAGATTAGAATTTCCATAGTCAACATGTGTTTCTAATTATTCGTAAATATTTAAATAGGACGTTAATTGTTAGCTATTTTTGTATCCTCGTATCAAATTTTATAACTTTCGTTCGGGATTGCATGGAAAATATGCGATCTGTAGTAAACGAATGGTGGTGACTTACATAAAATAAAAAAAGAATAATGAATAATAATAAAAATAGCATCACTTCAATTCGTGATCAGTATTTCATGGTCGGAGCCAAAATTGCGCAGGAGGCACCTATAAATGATTACGTATATATTTTTCAGGAAGAACAGATCACCTCAAGCGAAGTAGGGTTAACATGTGATGATATTGAACATTTGATATTCACCTCATTTCTCATGTGAGACAAAAAAGTTGAGGAGAACAAACATGAGAAATACAGTCCAATTTCAATGTGATGTATATCACAATCGAATTGTGAACTAATTATGTGTAACAATTGACTCGATCGCTCACACTTGCTGTGTTAATTAAACTGAATACTTGAGTGTATATCAGTGTTCCAATATTCATCAACAGAATTTCAAAGTCCTGATTCATTTGCGGTAGGAACCAATAATTCTCCTAAAAAATTTAGTCAAGAGGTAAAAAAGTTCAATTAAACAAAACTCTTGAGATATTTTCGAAAAATTCTCCCGTTTAGAACACATCACAAATGAGGGTTACAACTTCACTTTATTCATTCGATATTTATTGATTTTCATCGATGATTATCTTCCAAAATCTGTAAAAATAAATGGGAATACAATATTCCTTTTCATTATACGATTGTTGTTACAATCTTTTTTGGAGAAGAAATGTGTCTCTGACATCAGAACCAAAAAATAATAATGCGCAACAGTTTTGTTTTTTATAAAAATAACTTTTATATTGATTTCTTCATTGAACAATAAATAAAACTACAATTACATTAAATTGGACATACTGATGACAATGATGAATAATGACAATGTATTTTGGCATCCATTCATCAGAACCAATAATAAAATTAATTTCTTTTAAGAAATGATTTTTTTTAATATAGCATGGATCAATTCTGAAATGAAGTAGGAGTAATCAATTTCTGAAACTGTTGTGCGAACCCTCGCAATGAAGGAGACAATGGAGTTTTTCAGACAATAACTTAATCACATCACAATGTGTTCATCTCATGTCTTGCTACGCAAAGAAAATGAAATCAAACAATATGATGATGAAATATAAATATAATGGCAACTAAGCATTTAGAGCTCAGATTCATTTTGTCTGGCTATTGTTGAAGAAAGTCATTATTTCGATTGAAAAAAAAAAGATATTTCAGTTGATTTCCTGAGAAATAAATATGCTCCAACAGTTAATTCTTAACAAATTAGTTTTTTTAGCAATGAAATTATATTTCTTTCCTATCAGAGGATTTAATGTTTCGAATCAAATATTCATAACAAATTCGTCAATTCAAATGATAAAAACAGTTCATCTGATCAGAAAATGAAAAGCAAACATGATTCGGTAGCATATAATAATATTCATTCATCGGAATAATGTTCTAAAATAAGTAATATCATCAAAAACTCTGGTAGACAACTCCATGAATTGTGGAAACTGAAAATACATAATACCTAGTTGTATTAAAACAAAAAACCGAAAACCTCATTGTGTCGTTGAACTATTCATATCTTGGAACAGTTTCTTATGGACGGTTTTCAAAAGTCCTTTTCTGAGCACCTCATTATATAACTGCACCTCAATTGTTCCAGTTAGGAATGACCATGTTGGCAGTCAATTGCTAGTATGGGCTTTTCATATACCAACACTTCTGAACCAACACATAAAGATTGAACTCTTGCTTTTCTTCAACCAAAATAATTTTCTAGACGACTTCAGAGGTAGAGCTATTTTAATCGTCCTGTAGAGCATATTTTCTTTATGTCAAAAGGTTTTACTCATCAGACTTTCCTTTTCTCGAAAAATTGCGGAGGGATCTTAAACAACTAATGACCATTTTCTACACACAATGGTGATTGTTCATCAGTACGTTGAAATATTTACTTCATTATAACATGATTATACATTTGTTTCACAGATATTTCTGCTGTATCGCGATGAACTGGACTTGAGATTCAAGAGAAGGAGCGGCATTATCTCATCAAGAACTCTAACAACTTCTAAGCAGAGTCTTTCGTTTGGAATTATATTTATCTTGGTCGAAGTAAAAAAGTCAACGATGAATATCGTCTTAGTTTAATGATCGAGAAGCCTGTAGTATCTGCCTAATGGTAAGAAATGGATAGTTCCTACATTCCCAGAACTTCCCATCTCCTAGATTCAATATCACCTTGAGCATAAAAAACTGGTATTGTGGCAATATGATAAGAGTTTAGAGGGAGGTAACAAAGTACTGGTTAGATTGCGTTATATCATTAGACACAGGCTTAGATCACGTTATATCGTTAGACACAGACTTAGATCGCCAAAGCTGAACATGCCAACACCACAAGGATTGAAACCACACGGCCTGCATCTGATGTCAGAAATACTTCCAGTCGTTACGCGATCATGGCAGACGAATGTGTTAGAGACAACATCCTAGCAGGTCGTAATGGATCCCTTGATTTCTCTCGACAGCTCATCTGACCTGAGATGAGTAAAGGTTGATAAGTGGTTATATGTTTTAATGACACTGAGCCCTAGAAAAAAATCACATGTATTTGATCTACATTGTGTAGCAGAAGAAACGAAGTGTTGATATAATAATCTCGTTGAACATATATGACAGAGTTCATAGACTACTCGGGCAGCTACCTCAAAGAGAAACGTTTCCGTTCCTGCGCTCTCATTGTGGCAAATCATGCAAGTTCAGTAGCTTCATTCAAAAACTAATATTCTACAACCAACCTTTTTGCATATTTTTATTTCAGATTAGAGTGGCTCATCATGTAGTTAAAAACACTTTTCGAATTTTGCCCATCCCAGATGGATACTGAAGAAAACCGCGTACAGCAGAATGGGAATAGGAGAATCTACGAACGAGTGAAAATTAAAAATCAGTGTTAAAAAGGAGTAGGCAAGAACGGTTTGATCACGGGAACTCACGGAAGCTTGAAGAGAAACACATAACAATTAAAATTATCAGAAACAAATAGAAAATGCGTGGATAAAATCAATTATTTATCATATCACGTATTCATTTTTATTTAAAAGTTTTTTCCAAAATTATTTTCTGCGAGTGAACTTTCCTCGTGACTGGCAAATATTCCATTCGTAATGAATATTGGAAATCACATTTATCAAATAAAGGTTTTATTAGCATTCTGTGTTATTATATCTAATATAATTTTTCAAGTAGTGTCTGATATTTCACAAGATGATTACTCAGGTATTTTCAACTCAAAAATTTTTTTCAACATTGGTTCGCAATCCTCTCGTTGTTAAAATAAATGAACAGTTTTGAAAATTCATTTGATTGGACGTGAATTGAAAAAGTTTCAAACGAGTGGGTTAATGAGATCCTTCCGCGAGGATTTATTCATACTCATTTTATACAAAATATATGAATTCCTTGCGTGAAAGACAAATTTTTCATCAAAACTCGCTACAAGCAAGCTTTTTAGAAATTTAGTGTGAATTAAAGTATTCGATGATTTTCAATAGATACGACAATTTAGTAAAACCACTTTTTCAACCAATTTTTGTATTAGCAACTTCCAAAAATATGACATATAATCGATAAGTTATCAGGCATGAAAAACATCAACAATAAAAAGCTTCAAATCTAGGCCGCTTTTACAAAGTTTTTTTGTGGCGAAAGCACTAGATTTACTGACTTGTCCAAAGGATCATAAATCAGTACTCATGGAACGTTGATTTGAGTTTTCGAAAATTAGCTTTCAAGGTGAAATCCCAAGACCCCAGGGTCTTGAGTCGCAAAATACTTGCCTAGCGATGTAAATTGAAGTATGTAAATGCACACATTTTCATCGACTCAACTTGATGCTCGAGACACAGTTAATTATTTATGAAAAACTGGGAAAGATACTATTGTTGACTCTACGTACGAACTCAATTCAATGGTTTTCACACCTATTCGTTCGGTAAAGGACAACAAAAACTACACCTCTCGGTGGACGGTAGGAACCCTTGAAAACATAGAAGAAGTATAATAAAATCAAATCAGAACCATGCATGAATAATCCTCGCAGTTGATCGAGTATGTTCATCAACTTTTACGTTTTTCTTTGATTTCTAAGAGCAGCTAGGATAATATCAATCAATCAATCGATAAATTCATTTTCGTTGTGACATTTACATGTGTAGAAATGGTCAGTTTGTCTTGGATACAAATTTAGGAAATTGTAAACAATTCAGCGAAAGTTATAAAAACATACAATAAAATGTACATATAAATACAAGTATATGTGTTTCATACGTTATCAAATAATGAAAATTCATTCATATTATAAAATGAGCTGTCAGTTAAAAACAATTAAAGTCTTCTCCTGAAGAGTAGTACGGAGTCACCAGACCTCTGGTAGAATGTTAAACATTTTTGGGCGTAATACATTGGGAGCACATGAGGAAATATTCAGCTTCGTCTTTTTTATTCTGATATTACTTTTTTTTCTCGTATTATGTTCGTGTATATCAATATTGTGCCGAAATTCATGTGTTCTCAAAAACGTATAAACATAGAAAATAATTACATAAATTTGTTATATTTCAAGAGGTTAAGTTGGAGAAAAAGACAATACTATTTATAAGCATATTTTAATGATCGTAGAATCAACCATTCTGAAGGTAACAATTAAACTAAAGTCTTTCGAGCATGCATAATTACAACAGACATTACCAACTGAACAATTATCAAGACTTCAGTATACTAATTATTTCCTGAATAAAAAATCATTGTTGTAGGATAGGACACTCCTTGATTGATAACCATTAAATGACGAAATCCGTATCATAATTAGGAAAACGATTAAGTAATTTGAGGAGGAATACCGAGAGTTATAATGTCAGTTTTCCAATTACAAATTCTCACTGTTCATTTTATATGGAATAGTTACTCGTATATTGTTTCATTTCAAAAATTATCGATTTAATTTTCTCAGCACAAGACAACAGTGAAAGATATTTTCTTTGAAAATTCCGTTCCAACTGAAAATTGGTTATGAATTTGAAAATGAAGTGAAATTCCGTTCTGAATCTCATCAAAAACAATTCGACATTGGTGTAACATATTCATTTGTAGAGAAAATTTAGTTGAACTGAAAAATAAGGAAAAAAAACAGCTTTGTCTCAATTGCGTGAAGGTAAGATAGGTCGAATACAAAATAAATCAATATGAAATCATAGGAACAACAAACGTTATAAAAATTAAAGTTTCGTGAAACCAAACAGTTCAGAAAATTGAAAATGTAATTCGAATTAAGGAGGAAATATTTCTAGGGTAGACTCGTTTTTTACTTCTAAAAGCGGTAACATTATGAAATGAATGGTCGTGGTCCGAAACTTCAAGGATGATAGTGTTCGATGTGAGTGAGAAGGACTCTCTGAGAGACTCCTCTGACGAGGAGTAGTTTAAATCAACCTACAACACAGTAAGGGGGCTCCTCACAGAGGTTATAGGAAAGTTAGATATTGCTCTCATATAAGAACCCTGTGTATACAAGAATCAGACCAGGGAAATGGAAGAGATCTGGGGGAAAATAATCATTTACAGAACCTAAGGTACCATAGAAACATACACAATCATATGGATAGGATTGAATATACTGTCGTTGAGTAATATCTGTCCTAGGGATTTAACGGCGGATTAAATAAAAATGGTTGATGATCCATGGATATGTATACTGTCCTAAAGATAGCCAAGAAGTACCATCAAATAGGGATTTGAACAAGTAAGTGAGAGCCTGTCGTGAGTAGCTGTGATGCCAATGCACACCACCTGACCTGTGGAAGCACTGACAACAATAAAAGAGGTGAGACAGTTTATTATGGAAAACAATTAAGATATTTCAAACATTCCTAAGTACCTATGTGAAGAAATGGAATTTGTCTGATGAGGAAAGTTATTCAAATTGATGACATATAAAAAATCGTAGGGTCTTACACTTCGATTATCTTCTATCGAAACCCCCTATAACAAACTGGAAATCCTGTTAGGCAGACCTGTGAATTTTGTTGATCCAAATGGGTTTTGTAATGAGGCAGATCACTATGAGCTATTACCTCTAAGTACAACAAATATTGTCTCACCGTCATTCAGAGATCAAACACGGCACGGATGAGACACCAAACTAGGAAAATCAATATAAAAGGTCCCTAACGGAATATAATGGATCTCTGAGTGAATCTTGGAGACATTCCTCCCTGAGGTACCTCAGAAGTTATATCTGATGGATATCAAGTCTCAATGAATCATCTTCAAACGAATACCAAGAAGTACACGAAAAAGGAGGAGGAAGCTTCTCCGGCAGCATTTCCAGGGTAAGAAATTAAAAATCTAACACCGGAGTCTCGTACAAATTCAGGAGTGAAGGCTGCCGGCCATTAACTCATTCCAACATCATTGTAATTAGAAATAGAAAGGCAACATGAGAACAATCTCTTCCTCTGGATGAACGCCGCAAGTTTTTTGATAGTATTTCTTGCAAACTTCATAAGCCATAGTCAACAATTACCCAAGAAGAGATAAAAATTGTACGGACAACTATCACCGTTCTNGTATTTCTTGCAAATTTCATAAGCCATAGTCAACAATTACCCAAGAAGAGATAAAAATTGTACGGACAACTATCACCGTTCTCATGAAGGAAGGTCCATAGGTTTATAAATATCCATCATATTATATTTTTAGTGTGAATAACTGAATTAGCACAGATTGAAACATTATCTCATATTTTTGGTACAAGTATTGCCACCTTTTGACGGAACCCTTAAGTTAAACCCCCGACGAAGTGGTAACTTCAATTATGATTCTGTGGGCGTCACCCACCCTCAAAACGAATAGATAGTAGGATCGATTCTCCTGATTGGCCCGAAATCGATAGTGGCACCCGATCACCAATAAGAAACCCAAAGTAAGAAAATATAATTTCTTAGGAGGGAGAAATAATTGGAAAGGAAAAAAATAGTCAAATAAAAAGTTTGTTACATTTTGATCCTCAACAAGTAAACTTTCGTTCTCTTCATTAGTTCTCTCAGTTTTTTTTAGTTACATTTTGATCCTCAACAAGTAAACTTTCGTTCTCTTCATTAGTTCTCTCAGTTTTGCCTATGTTACACAAAATTATATATAAAATATTCGTATAAGTAGAATTTCAAAAGAGGAATGAACAATTGATTATATAACACAAAAAGTTACAAATCATGCAATGTAGCAGTACTGACACAAATGTTATTTGTAATATCAAAAGTGATTGTAGATTCAAGATACCAAGGCGTTCAGAGAGTCGAAATGAATATCGCAGTATTCACAGATTTTATTGAGGCTACTGCACGTGAAATTCAATGGTGATCGTAGCACAATATTCGTGCGTGATGCTTCGCAATAAAATTTCAGATTGTGTCGACTTTCACTTGTTACTACTAAGAAGTACTAAGAAATGTATCTCGGGTGAAAGAACCGTACTGTCAATATTGTTGTTCAGTAATTTTGGCAGGAATTTCATACCAAGGATAACTCTCCTATTATCCGAAGATGTCATATCAAATTGATTATCTATCAACTTTTAGATATAAGTATTTCAGGAACTTCCTTTGCACGCTCTCAATTGATGTTTTTGATAGTCGTAAACTGGATTCCATAACACAGAGCCATACTCTTAGATCTGGCATGCGCCAAATATAGCCATTTTGAGCTGGCAATACTTTTGAAGTTTTTGCCATTTCTGTAAATGAATCCAAGCATCCTATTTGCATCAGCCGTCATATTCCTTATATGTGTTGTAAATGTTAGTCTACTGTATATCAAGATCTTTTATTTCATGTACGCGGTTGATTGTAGTCTTGTTGATTGAATAATCGTACATTAAAATTAGTTTTTTTGTTGTAAATGATATTATTTTACATTTGGATACGTTCAGTTGTAGACGATTATTATCACACCAAAGTCAAAAATAAAAGAGGTCCAAGATTAGAATATTGTGATACCCCAGATGTAACTACGTACTGGGCCGTTTTGAAATATTCATATTCAACGAATTGTTTTCTGTTAACTAGATATGATTCAATTGCAGTGAGCAGTTAGTTAGAGAGTCCCAAGTTTGTCAATTTGCTGAGGAGTACATATTGGTCTATTTGATCGAAGGCTTTTGAAAGTGTAAATTAACAATATCGACTTGTTTTTGCTTGTCAAGGTACGTACAGAGATATTGATTCAAACATGCAGCAAGATTTATCATACATGATCTTTGTTGTACGAAACCATGCTGAGTAGGAGAAATAACTTTTTGAATATGGTAGTACATAATATTTTGCACACATATCCCGAAGAGTTTGAAAAGGTTACATGAAATTGGAATTGCCCTGTAGTTTTTGATATCGCTAGAGTCGCTTTTTTTAAATTCGAACAAATTCGAGCCGTTTCTAAATGAAAACGCAATAGATAACTTCATCACAAAGCGCCACCGATGAGTTTGAAAGACGCACCTGCTGATGGTCATGGATGGTTCTCTGTCCAACAGTCTTATTCCGTCCTCTGCCTAAGGCGCCTCGCTTCCTGTTAAGGCTTGCGCAAGGATTGTCAAGAGGATGAACTTCGAGACTTGATGGTGTACTGTTGCTGTCTGTCAGTCAGTATTTGGGTCTGCCTATAGCCTCCTAAAAAATGTTCATGCAAAATCCATCACACGGGATCACAGGTGACCCGTGAAATATCCTAGCTGGCTCATGAACTGAACGCGATTGCGATCGCGCCGTTTATGATAGATATCAAGCGGTTCATATATCAGCCCGTGTATACGGTGCTGATTATCATAGCTTCTAATTGCCGTGACGTCCCTCGTCATTGGAATTTTTGGTTAAAAAAGAATTCATAAGACAGCATTCTGATATGATAAGTGACCATCCCAACTTCTGTCAAAACTATCAGATCATTCGTGCAAATACGGAGCACCTTATTCTACATCGTTTTGAATATCCGCAAAGGAGTCCTCTTGAGGCTACAGAATACGAGACGAACATGCTACATAGCTGGTATAATTACTTGTTTGTGCATTAGCAACTTGTTGTCAACACTGGGCTTCGAATTTCATGCAATGAGCGGATACGGACATTTCTGAAAATACAGGGAATTATCCAGGATAACTCCCAGATATCGCGCGCTTCTGTGTTCGTAAACGCAATCACCCTTAACTCGTAAACTCCCGAAGATCTCTTCATATTCGTGAATTTCTTCGTGAAAATACCGAGGTCTGTCTTCTTTGGGTCGATCAGAATTTTATTCTTCTAGAAATAGGGCACGACTTACCTGTCGAGTTGGATGTGAAGCTGTTGCTCCGCCACCTCGCTCGAGAACTAATGGTCTTGTATCGCAGTGTTATCTGCATCACTATTCCATTTTGAAACTCCCCACACCTCTTGTCCATATAGAAGACTTACTACATATAACTAACTCATTAGTCAGTGGGCTATGCTTGAAGACTGGCAAAAAACAAATCTAAAGAAATGAACTTTGAACATTCACGCCAGTCTCGATATACTTACATAGTAGGTTGAATGTTTGGAGTTCATTTCTTTAGATTTGTTAATTGCCAGTCTTCAAGCATAGCCCACTGACTAATAAGAGAAGTTTTCTTCCTTATTCAGAGGAATCAGGCAAATTACAGATATGCAGTTGGTTATTACCTCGTCCACTGGACGGAGTGACATTTTGTGTTGTTCGCTCCAATTTCGGAAGAGGAATGAAATACTCTGAAAGAATTCCGATTTTCAATTATGGAATATCATTGACTTCAGGTCGATAAAGGTCATATCTTGCACTGATGAGTGGCTAATGAGCCCGAAACCGGTCTGCAAGTGTGCCCGTTCCATAACTGAAGGTCGACTCTTTCAGTTGTATTGCCAATTGCATATGCAGGAAACTTTCTGTGAAGATTCCTGCACTGACGTCTGTCGAATATAA